>ML829091.1:57609-79386 GCA_009831015.1 Picea engelmannii | reverse complement strand
CCTATTTTGTAGTAGTCTGTTCAACCAAATCTACCAATTTAACTAGTTATGTAAAAGTTAAGAAAATCTACAAAATCTAGCAAAAGTTTAGAAAATAGTTATGTAACTAATCTAATTCTATTCATTATTTATGTAAGCCCGTAGAGGCAGACAGGAGTGTGAGTGAGATGAATGGGTGAGCTACTGTAAATCTCCTTGATCTGAATAATAAGACAACCGATGTCTTCTCTTGGTGGACATAGCCCAATGTTTGGGTGAACCACGTAAATCTCTGTGTTTTATAATATGTGTGATTGTTGATTGTGTTTTTCCGCATTTGCAATTATAACAGTAACCAAACGCCTTAATACCTTTTTTTCATGGGTATCGCTCCTTTCGCAACTGGTGAGTGATGAAGACTAGTTATCGCACCCTTTGAACCGGTTTACCTGTGAGATGTAACTATCGTCCATGTGCAACGAATCCATCATTTTCCAGCACGCGGCACTCATCAGATCTATATTCTTATTGATCTAGGGAGAATTACAACAACCAAACACAGGCTTGCAAACCTTACACTCATCCCACAGTGTCTTTTGCCTCTAAAGGCGTGCATAGATATATAGCATCTATCACACAGTGACACAAACTAATCAAACAGTTACACCTATCCATATTCTATTTTTAGTTGTTTTGATTCAGCTAACTACAAAATTCTAGGAGTTAAGAAATCCTCCTATATCCCAAAAATCATGGAAAATTAGTTGACACATTTCACTATGTTGAAATATCAAAGTGGAACTATTTTATGATTGTATGACCAGCTTGGGTTCGTCCCTCTCATAACACATATACCTCTGTGGAATTAGAGTTTGATTGTATCTCTATCAAGCTGATTACAAAGATTCGTATGCTTGCTCTTCTCCAACAAGCATAAATGGACTCGATTCAGATTTGGTTTCCAAACTTGACTTCTGTTTGTATTGTCAAGGCCAGCTAAATACAAGCTCTGTTGATCTAAATGTCAAGCCCAACAAATAGTTGTGTATAAATCTGTGAAAACTGTGGAATGTTTATTATGCTTTTCAGATGTGCATACACAGCGTTTTCCCATCCGTTCCTCTGCCCATTCACATGATAAAAATATATATATATATATATTTGTTTACTTGGTGGTTGAACGAATCAACAAAACAATCGTCCCGGAAACTCAATGACCCCATGCGCATTACCATACCAGATTGGTCTCGGAGTGTGGTTTATGAAGGATAACGCCTAGGATTCAAACCAATTATAAATCTATCCATGTATTAAAATATTGGAACCCACGTTAACTGAACATCTCCCCAAGCTATTCACCACACATCCACGAGACATTAACTAGATATTGATTCAGGTATTTGAATGACACTTGTTTGTAGGTAATTAGTAAATGTAGAGGAGAGTGTACCACTTTGGGATATGTGAACAGACCAAAATGATTAATTAACATATATGAATGTACCCCAAGCAATTAATTAAGCATACAAGTGTATGGTTGTAGGAAACAATGCGTTTTGATGCTATTTCTCACTTGAACAGACCACAGGGGTCGGTTGTAGCTTGCTGTGGCACAGCATTGCAAACAAATTTTGCATACCAGCAATCTAATTAGAGGTAAATCAATGCCATAACATGTTGTAGAGTGTGGTTTAGACAAGAGAATGAAACACATCAACGAATTAACAGATGTGACACAGCTATGCAGACATGTGATTTCAACCAACGATCAAGCAGAAAAGTGATTGGTTGTGGGTAATCAATTTGATGGTTAAATAGGTGAACGCTACAATGCTTTTCATTTCAATTAGAAGGAAATACAAACATCCAAAACTATAGAAGAAGAAGAATATTTACACAGCCATCAAACACACTCAACACCAGAGATTACACTGGATACCCAAATGGGATCAGCAATCAATTGCTTCTTATTTATTCTCAGTGAATTGTTATTACACTGGATACCCAAATGGGAAAATCAGCAATCAATTGCTTCTTATTTATTTTATTTATTCTCGGTGAATTGTTACAAAGGGTGAGCTATATATTTTCAATCAGAGATTCCTTGTATTCTTACTCACTAACAACATTTTGCTAGTTGCTTTGACTCAGAAACAATATTCTCTCTTCATGGACGGGTTCAGAATCCCCTTAGTTCTCTGATCTTTGAGGAGATTGCTTCAATCCAAGTCCAAATTCCTCTGCTATTGCCTTTTTTTTATCCAAGCTTCATTTTATTTCCATTCCTCTTGGTTGCTTCATTGTCTATTATGATTCTGCATTTGAATGCCAACCATCAAATGATTCATTTCACCTTATTGAGACCTTTTGCCTTTGAATTTCAAGTTGATTGTTGACCTCAAACTTTTTTTAGAGGATTCTATTTTTACGAAGTTTGGAAGAGAAATTAATTCGAATCCATTTTGGATCAGTTCCTAAGGATTTCTCATAAACTCGTACTCGTTTCTTTATACCATGCATTTATCTCTGGGATCTCTTTTGTCAAAATGCTATACATCTTGATTACTATTTTTTGATGCTGTACAAATGTCTGTATGGAAACAAAATACTATCTTCCTTGAAAGAAATAGAAAACTGTTTATTGTTATGGTAGTCCTAGTGGGAAGTACGAAAACAGAGTCTTCCCATGTTTGAAAGATTCGTGAATATGGATGGGTTACAAGTGGACCAAATCTGAGTGTGCATTCTGTAATATCATTGACCCAAATTATTAATTCTTCTTATGTGAAAATGATATTAAACCTTTACAATAATTTGCTTAATGAGGAATATTATCAAACACATGGCAAACACACATAAATAGAGCAAAATAATATGTCATCTTATTAGGAATGGGAAAAGCAATACAAATATCTCTAGTGGCTGTAAAAATTGTTGCACAACAAGATTAGGAATATAAACTATTGGTTGTTAGGCAGCTACACAATCTAATACAAAACACACAAGAAAACTTGGTATGATGCCAACATCATAGAAACTGAAGCTCTCCAAGCCTCCCACTGCTCTGCTACTTCAAGATCTTCAGAAAATACCACAAGACAAAGACTCCAAATGAACTCTCATTTGTCTAGCTAGGGTGGGTATTGCACCACCGAAACTAAACCTACACTAGAAGGGTTTTGCCCAAAACCCTAACGAAAACATTGGCCATAAGAGTACTCAATACATATCGAATCATAATGCCCAAAGAGGTAGACTCCCCTTCTATTTATTCTTCTTCTTTGATTCTTCTAGATCTTCCTTCTGGACCAAATCAAACCCTCACTTGATTAAAATATAATTATTTATTTTATTTTATCTCTTTAGGGTTTGATACTTTGACTCCCATTTTTCTTTGTTGACTATAGCCTACGGGAGTCGTGTAGGCTAATGAGTCATCAATTGGAGTGGGACATTACAGTCCTACCTTCCCGAAATCTCTTGTCCTCAAGTAATTTTAGATCAGGGTGCTCTAAAATCTGTTCACCTTCCCATGTAGCATCCTCTGCAAGCAACCCCTTTCATATGACCAGGTACTCTCGAATAACTCTGCTTCTCAATCTCCATTCTCGTACATCCACAATCCTTTCAAGTGCCAAAACCAATTGTCCTTCCTCATCTAGTGGAGGAAGATCTATCGAAGCGGTGACATGTTGTCCCAATGCCTTTTTTAGGCATGACACATGGAATGTGTTGTAGATTATGCTTCCCTATGGTAGCTCCAACTCATATGCCACCTCTCCAACTCTCATAATCACTCTATAGTGTCTGTAAAAATGAGGTTTCAACTTCTCTGCACCACTCTTCTTCAGTGAAGACTGTCAGTAAGGTTGTAGCCTAAGAAAGACTAGGTCCCCGACCTCAAAACTGCGCTCCAGATGCCTATCTACATACACCTTCTTTTGGTTTTGAGCAACCTGCAAATTATCCTTTAGGATCCTCAAGATGTTCTGACTTTCCTAGTACCATTCTTTGGCCTTGGGAGCCCTGCTCTCTCCAAATTCCAACTCTACAAATGATGGGGCATCATAGCCATACATTTCCCTGAATGGATTCATCCCGATGGACATGTGATGAGTGGTGTTGTAACAGTCCTCCCCAAGATGAAACCATTTTATCATGCTCATTGTCGTCCTGAAACATAGTTCCTCAGGTACCCTTCTACCCATTTATTCACTATCTCATTATGTATGTCTTTCTGGGGGTGATAGTTGGTAGTAGGTGTCAACTCCATCCCAAATAACCTGAATAGATCCTGCCAAAACGCACTGAGAAACCTGTTATCCCAGTCACTAACTATGTTCCTCGAAAGACCATGGAGTCTGAACACTTCCCTGAAGAAGAGATCTTCCACTTGAGATGCGTTGTATTCTAAAGGAATGGAAAAAAAGTGTACATATTTGGTCAACCTGTCTACCACCACATAAATATAGTCCATGCCCTGGACTTTTGGTAACCATGTAATGAAATCCATGGAAATTCTCTCCCATTTCCTCTCTGGAATAGGTAGTGGTTGGAGTAAACCTATTGGGTGTGTCATTTCTGACGTTTTCTACTGACAAGTCCTGCACTGGCTCATGTATCGTAGTACATCCTCCTTGAGACCCTTCCATGAGAATCTCTCTCTCACCTGTCTATAAGTCTTCAAGTACCCTGGGTGGTCGGATAAAGGGGCATCATGAACTGCCCTCAATATCTTATCCTTGAGCATGGATTTAGGGACAAGATATATCCTCTCATTATAGTAGATGATATCATCCACTACTTTGTATATGTCATCCTAGTTTGTACCTTCCATCAACTCACAGGCGAATGTATTTTTGAAATATTCCACCAAGAGGGTAGACTTCCAATCTGTTGAGACCTCAGCAAGGGAAAATATTGAAGGCCTCTTGGAAAGGGCATCAATAACTACATTCTTCTTGCCCTTAACATATTCAATATCAAAGTCATAGGCTTGTAACTTACTCACCCACTTACATTTTCTTTTTCTCAAATCATTTTGCTCCAAAAAATATTTCAAGTTGTTGTGGTTAGTCCTCACTACAAAACGTCCTCCCACTAGGTACTGTCGGAATTTGGCCAATGCGTGCATAATATCCAACATCTCCTTATCATAGATGGAGTAGAGTCTTTCTAGTTCCCTCAACTTCTTGGTCTCAAAAGCTATGGGATGGCAGTTTTACATCAGTATTGCTCCTATCCCTTCTTCGGATGCATCACACTCCAGTACAAATGGCTGAGAGAAATTTGGAAGTGCTAGTACCAGGAAAGTGCTCATTACCTTCTTCATTCGGTCAAATGTTTCTTGTGCTTCCTCGATCCACCTGAATGCTCCCTTTTTGGTCAGATCTGTCAGTGGTGCCCCAAGTTATGAAAATCATTTCACAAATCGTCTATAATAGTTTCATATCTCAAAGAATCCTCGCAACTCTATGATCGACCTGGGGGTAGGCCAATCTAAGATCGCCTAGATATTTTCTTGATGCACCTTCACTCCCTCAACACCTATTATGTTCCCTAAGTACAGAATCTTTGTCAATCCAAATTCACCCTTTTCCTCCTTGGAAAAAAGCGATTGTTCCTCCATAATGGTGAGAATCTCATCCACATGCCCCAAATGTTCCCTCCATGTCTTACTCTAGATCAGAAGATCATCAAAGAACACCAATAGGAACCTTCTCAATTGTTTGTTGAAGATATGGTTCATACACAACTGGAAGGTAGTTGGTGTGTTAGTCAACCCAAAGGGCATGACCACAAACTCATAGTGACCATAGTGACATCGGAATGTTGTTCTATGGATGTCCTCCTCTCTCACCCTGATCTGGTGGTATCCTGATTGAAGATCAATCTTCAAAAAATATATTGTTCCATGTACCTCATCTATCAACCCGTCAATCCTTGGTATCCGGTATATGTTCTTAATAGTCTTCGTTTTTAGAGCCCTGCAGTCAATGCAGATTCTCCATGTGCCATCCTTCTTCTTCACCAATACTACTAAAGAAACAAATGGACTAGAGCTAGGTTGGATGTATCCCATCTCCAACAACTCATGTATGGCCTTTTCTATCTTGTCCTTGAACTTATCTGGGTGTTTGTATGGTGTAGTGATTATTGTCTTGGCCCCTTCCTCTAACGCAATGACATCTTTGAATCCTCGGTCTAGTGGTCTTCCTACTGGTAGTGTCCCAAATACTTTATCATGCTTACCTAGTAACTCATGTATGTTTGCATGGTAATGTTGACGATCCTATGATGGCTTATGCATTGTGACCAAACACTTTGTTGTGCATGCCACATATATGTGTCTAAAGAGAGCCTCCATGCATCTATTGGATACAACCTTGGGTTCTCCTGATGACATACCCCTCAAGATAACCCGCTAATCCATAGTGTCTATGAATTCCATCCTCATCTCCTGATAATTCATTTTGAAGTCTCAAGGGAATATAGCCATTGTACTCCCAATACCACATTGGTGTCTGCTAGTTCCACCACATAAAATTCATCGGTCAACGTATAGTTTCCCAATGTCACATCCAACCCTCTAATCCTCTGGGTACGCATCATGGTGTACCCATCTGCCACTACTACTTCAAAACCC
Source organism: Picea engelmannii (assembly GCA_009831015.1). Lineage (NCBI taxonomy): Eukaryota > Viridiplantae > Streptophyta > Pinopsida > Pinales > Pinaceae > Picea > Picea engelmannii. Next base: position 72,761 of record ML829091.1, on the reverse strand, counting down.
TCAAATTCCTCTGTGGGAATTTGTCTCCTAGTAACCAATGTTGCATCTATGAAATTATGGGTGGCCCCTTCGTCAATCAACACTATAACTCTTTTTCCCTGCATAATTCCCTTGATTCAGAAGGTATAGTACCTGGGGACTCATGACAATGTGGCTATGGTCACCTTCTTGACCCCTTCTTGTAATGGTGCATGTTTTAGAATTTGCAAGGAGTGGTGCCTCACCATTGTTCTAACCCTCATCTGGACTGTACGGGTTCTCCTCCTCACCTTCATCTTCTTCATCAGACAGTACTTCAATATAATGGACCTTTCCCTTGCCCATACATCAATGACTTGGTTCCCATGGATCCTTGCAACTAAACCATAGTTTATTTCTTCTAAGCTCTCTCTGAGTATCTTCGTCCAACCTGTCTTTCCATGTCCATGTTTTTTGGGGAAACTTTGTCGCCTTGCCCTTATATTGCCTTTCTGATTGGTGTGTCTGCCATATCCTGAGTTTTCTTGATGGCATCTTGTAATGTGGGTGGCCTAAAATCCTTAACCCAACACTTCAAGGGTTCAGTTAGTCCCTCTGTAAATAGCATTACTAACCTTTGTTCTGGGATATCAGTTACCCTAACAGCCAACCTCTAAAACTATGTGATAAATTCCTCTGGTGTACCTGTCTATCTCAACTAGCCAACTCCTTGAAATGAATTTCAGGATCCTTCCTTTTGAAACTGTCCATCACCCTATGGGTGAATTTTACATATGATGTAATGTTAGCATGTTCAAGAGTGACCAACCCATGATGCCACCATTCATGAGCCTCCCCATCCAAATGTAAGGTGGAAATATTGATTGCCTCTGCCTCGGTCATTGGGTTTTGTTGGAGGTAAGTGTCCATGTTTTTCACCCAAGCATTAGATGAACTCTTAGCTAATCCATTGAAAAAGGGGATAGTTAACTTGTCCACCCTGCGCATAAGATCATAGTTTTGTTGGTACTGCACTGCTTTGTTCCATTCCCTTGGTTTGTTCCTATATTTAACATTGTAATAGTCTTGGAAAGAAAAATCTTCCTAGAAACCTTCTGGTGTGGCTAGGTACTCTTCGTAACCCTTAAGGGGATCACTAGGTCTTGTAGTTCTGGAACTTTTGTTTGTTTCTCCTTAAGGAATTGTGGTAATGATGGCCTTAGTATTTTACTGCTATCTGTCGGTGGGCCTCTCTGTATTGGAACATGAGTGTTGTTATTCTCCCTATATGCCCTACTACTTTTTTGACTACCCTCTATTTGATTCCCATTGTAGCCTCCTTGGATTTGAATGATTTGTGTCAGGAGTTGTGTTGCCTGTTATTGGATAGCAGTCATCTATAGTTTTCCTACAACTATAGATTCCAACAATTGTTGGACTTTGTCTTCACTCTGGTTCTGATTCTGATGGGATTTCTTCTGACTTCCTCTCTAGTGATTTGTTATAGGTTTGTCCTCCACCCCCCTTCTTCCTCAGCATTATAGTCTGGCAGAGTCACCAACTCCGATACCATTGTAATATCCTTGACCCAAATTATTAATTATTCATATGTGAAAATGATATTAAACCCTTACAATAATTTGCTCAATGAGGAATATTATAAAACACATGGCAAGAACACATAAATAGAGTAGAATAATATGGAATATTATTATGAATGGGAACAACAATACAAATATCTCTAGTGGTTGTAAAAACATCTGCAGAACAAGACTAGGAATATAAACTATTGGTTGCTAGGAAGCTACACAATCTGCTACAAAACACATAAGGAAACCTAGTATGATGCCAACATAGAAATTGAGGCTCTCCAAGTCTGCCACTGCTCTGCTCCAGTATACTTCAAGATCTTCAGAAAATACCACAAGACAAAGACTCAAAATGAACTCTCGTTTGTCTATCTATGGTGGGTATTGCACCACCGAAACTAAACCTGCACTGGAAGGGTTTTTCCCAAAACCCTAACGAAAACGCTCGCCACAAGAGCACTCAATACATATCAAATCATAATTCCCAAAGAGGTAGGTTCCCCTTCTATTTATTCTTCTTCTCTAATTCTTCTAGATCTTCCTTCTTGACCAAATCAAACCCTAGCTTGATTAAAATATAATTATTTATTTTATTTAATATCTCTTTAGGGTTTGATACTCTGAGTGCCCTTTTTCTTTGTTGACTATAGCCTACGAGAGTCGTGTAGGCTAATGAGTCATCAATTGGAGTGGTAAATTACACATTCAAAGCAAGGATAGCAACAATGAACCAGTCTTACCTCTTACAGATGCAGGAGATCATTCTTGGCCATGTTGCGGTGACTCTGATCTCAATAGCAAGGGAACTTCAATCCCATCTTTCTAGTAGCTCCATGGTCAAATATATGCTTACATTAACAGTAGAGGATGAGTTTCATAATGAGAAGGTCCAAGAATATTGTTCGCTTTAAACTAGTTGTTCTCATTTTCAACTCTGCAAATGAGAATTATTTGGTTGTAGTTATGATCTAAATGGTTTTAGTGCATTTTCCTCTAGGGATGGTATCATTAACTTAGATTTTCAAATATGCTACCTCTTCAGAACTAGAGTGATGTGCAATTCACGCGTTCAATTATCATTGCCACCAACAAATTTGTATTTTAATTTTTGTATCAGAGGATTTAGAAATATCCCATAGAGCCCAAGAAAGTTTGTCCTTTATTACAGCTTAAAACCATAAACATGAGAAAAAGGCACCCAATGTTTTTAGTATAGGAAGATTGAAATAATCATGAATTTCTGGGGTAGTGACTACTTAATCTAAAATAACATGTGGGTGTATTACAATTCTGTGTGGCTATGGAATCCTCCTCCCAACCTATATCATGATACTCCATTCAAATAGCCACAATAGGATACCCCCTAAGGTAACACATATTTAGAGCAATAAAACTTCTTATATCATTTATGTTGAATTTTTAGACAGTTTTTTTGTTAGAGTAGTGCTTAGTTGTTGTATCCTAGCTTGTAGATAGTAAATTGAACTAAAGTTAATGAGTCTTTAAGAGAAATATTTGGTGGGATATGTGTGTGTGTGTAACAAATTCCTAATCTAATAAGAGCATCTTGGAATGAAACCTCCTCGAGTACTCAATTTTCCTGAGAAACATAATACTCCTTTCACAACCTGTAATTCCAGTATCAGTTTTCCTTCTATGTATTCTATGTTTTCCTGGGACACTTTTTGCTATTATTATCATTCTAGGATCTATATTCTAGGTCCATATTCCATTCATTTCATTTTTGGGGAAATCATTGTTCTGATTGTCAAGAGCCGAGTTTTTTTTCATCCAAGAAATTGATGTGGAATATTTGTCAGTCATTATATAATATCAAGTATGGATCAAACTCTAAGATTGGTAGATGGAGAATACCATGATGTTGATGAGGCTATATATAATAGGGAGGGTATGTTTGTATGCATGTAATCCTGAATTTTGACCCCTGACATATATTGAATTAGATTAAAATATTATAAATATGCTCGTATGGGTTCTTAGTATGGATATCAAGACCAATGTCCCACTAGTGAATCTCTAGGCATGTATGATGTAAATATATGTATATGGACCATGTGTTAGGCTTGTCATGATGAAATCGAGTTATGTAAATATCAATGCTGAAATATAATATATAATGGACCAAGATGGCTATGAAGAGTACGAGAGGGGTTGTGATTCCACTAGAGGTTAAGAGGAAAGGGGGCTTATGGGAAAATAATCATTTATTGCCAAGTGTCAGCATTGAAGCTCATTTATTTCTACCATGTGCCTAAAAAGAAGCCACCCACCTTCTTTTACTTATTAACCAATCATCGAATGCATGAGGCTAGTGGGGAAAGTATTTTCACATAGTTATGGGAGTATGGGTCAAGTATAACCATCATGGGAACGGTAAGATTCCTACATTTACCTAGTCATAGGTAAGGTAAGCCATCATTCTCCACCAGTCCTCTCATTTTCCATGGAATAGCATTGCGGAGACAACTCTAAAATTCACTCTCTACCTAGTTCATGATGTGTTCTCCATTGTCAACCTCACCAATATAGAAATTAAGCAAAATCACCATTATGAAGAGGATAATTGCATACTTGGGGTGAAATATAGTTGGTTGTAGGTGAGCATAGAGGTTGGGAAAGATAGGAACTCATCACCCATTGTACATTATCTATTATTTGGATGCTTGAGAGCCAAGTATTGTTCTTTCAGGCAATTCTAAGGAAGAAAATGGAAAATTGGGTTCTTTCTATCCACACTAAAGAGCACTAGAGGTAAGAATATCTCAAAGTGACTATTGATCAAAGAATGAGAAGATATTCCTTTTGTTGTGTGGAATAGTGGAAGAGAGTTTCTTGGTTGTTGAAGGTTGAATGAGATGCATGTAATGCTTTGTTGTGATCATATTGCTTGGTCATGATATTAGATGGGATGGGCTGAGAGAAAGAGAAGCATGTAGCTTTGTTATTTCACCCTGGTGGCCTCATATCCCATCTTGGGGGTGGTATCTATGCCAGATGTGTTTGGTTGGGTGGAAAATTGGTCCCACACAGCTAGTTTCTTGGACTAATTGTTGCTAAAAGATAAGTCTCCTTTCATTGTTTATGAATATGAAAAATTACTATGGTTCATGTTATCGCATAATTTGTACTTGTTCAAAGCCCAACACAAGTAAGACAAATATTTTGTAACTATGGGAAATCCTACCATTGTCACCTTAGTAAGAGATCCCCACATTTTAGTGATGGAGAGAGGTCCACCATAGGGGAGGCATCCCCAGCAACCTCAAGGGATCAAATAGAAAGTAATGTAGTCAGGCCTATAGACCCATCTCTTGGTTACCTAAGTTAAATGTCTATGTATGTGAAATTGAGGAAATGAGAAGTGTTTTGGGTACTTGCCTGGAACAATAACAATTGCAACATATATATAGTGATTTCCAAGTACCAATATGAAAGTAATACCTCAAGAGACAGTAGACAGTAAAATATATGATAGTTGGTACAAAATTGAAGTAAATTAACAGCTTACAACAACCAATAGAGTTTTGCAACAACCATAAGAACATTAGATCAAAATTGCATGAAAATAAAGTGTAAACTTAGCACAAGTCCAATAGAATAGATTCCAACTATTCCAAGCAATTTTTGAGTGATTTAAGTTAATGTTAGATCAGTGTATGCAGCAAACTTAAGTAAATTAGATGGTTGTAGCAATGATTTGCAACAGCAGTAATAAATTTAGTGGATTAAGCTAAGCTACAGTTAGAATAAGTTATAAAAAGCCTTAGAGAGCAATATTTGAGATTTGTTTGATCAAATTCCTTCACAAGAGAAATGATACTAGTGCCTTTTAGGATATGAAGTCATTTACAACAACACTATAAATATAACTTTGGAGAATAATGATAACAATGTCTAAGGAAATGGGGTAACGTTTAGGGTGCTAGCACCTTAGGGCCTTAAACTTCAAGCCTTAAGAGAGGAGTTGCTAGAGTGCAACCACCTTTCGGCTCTAGCAAATTCTCTTCTCCCTCCTTAGATTCTTTAAATTAATAACATCAAGCTTCTAGAACTAAACTTCTAAAGTGCTAGAACTTTAGGGATTTAGGAGTTTACCCTAAATGAGATTTCCTTAACAAATTAATGGATGGAATAGCCTTTTGAGAGGAGGAATAAGTTATGGTCCTCTCTTAGGGTTTACACAAGCAATATACCTTCAATGTGAACCAGTAAAATTCAGCATAAACATTCAACACATGAAATGAAATTGTAGATTTTACTTACTTCACAAATATTAACCAAGCACAAACCTTAATTTGCATAAAATTCCACCAAGAATGAGCCAAGAAACATCCGCACTTGTCCTCCAAACCCTCGCGCATGAGTAAAAAGAGCCAATGTTGCCAAAAGGGAGAACATTTCAGTGCAAGTCCTCTTGTGAGGGGAAAGTGTTATCAAAAAAATGAATTGTGGCTAGCCATACTTATATGGGAAATCCTAGCCACCAAAAGACTTAATCCAAAAGTCAAGTCTTTTCAATACATGAGCCTACTTAATTTGTCCATTCAAATTACAAAAAATTCATTTTTTACAAAAGTAAACCCTAAAAGGGTGACATCATCCCTTCTTAGTGTGACGTTGAGCTCCAAAAGTGGAATGTTGGGTTGGAAATGTGAAATGTTGAGCCTCCAAAGGCCATAAACCATGCCACAGGTGCCAAATGTCATGTCACAAGCCTCCTCCATCGAAGCATCATCTCCAACAAACTGTATCCCTCAATGGTGATTTCATGGGCTAGATGGATGACGTATAGGCCTGTAAAGGCCAATGTTCAAGTGGAAGAAGGTGGGAGATCATCACCAAGTCATGTTCAGGTCCCTCCAATGGAAACACCTTCAATCATCAAGTTGTAACATCCATCATCAGGTGGTTCCCCAGACGTGGGGTCCAACATCCATCATTGGGCTCCAAATCCCTCATGAAGGTCTGAAAAAATCCATCCTCTCATGAATACCTATCCACTAGGCAAGGTCCTACAAAGACAAGAAAATATGCCCTCCAAGGGCTCACAAGTCACAAGTATCATGTCAAGTAACCCATATCTAATACAATAACCACCCAACATGTGCATCAAACCCCCCTTTCAAACTAAACAAATGCTCAAAGACATTATAAGCTTTGCCAAATTTAGATATGGGAGGGGTGTCAAGGTGCCCTATTGGGTTAGCCAATCCCCAAGTCAAGGATGTTTCCCAAAGGAAACCTATCTAAGTCATGTGATGAGTATGAAATGAGTTGGGTAATACTTCTAGGCATGGGGTTCATGACATACAAGGGTTTGTATTGTCTCATTTATGGGTGCCTTTGTACAGGGTGTGCTACCCTTCGTTTGTGATGCAACATTTTTCCAAGCCCATTCATTTTCCATTAATTGATTAAAATCCAAAACAATTGGGTACTATAAGACATGGAAAGAAAAGAGTACCACAACGCCACTTGAATCTTAGTTACATTGAGTGCCATATGCATGGAAATAAAGGGACACCTCATAAATGTACCTCCTCGACAAGTGGGAAATTTATTTAATGTGTGATTTGCTTTTGTGAGTCTTTGATTTTTTTAAGGGAAACATTTCATTGTTCTCAAGACCTTTCGGGTGAGCATCTGGAAGGTTATGATTGGATTTTATATTTTCCTAGCTACATTCCCCTTTGTTCCTTTAGCCCCTTCTTCCCATGAAAGGAGGTACAATCTGTTCTTAGGTCAGTGCACTCGAGAACCCAAAAGATAAGAAAGTGGAATGGAATAAGTATGGAAAGTTATAAGAATGAATGGGAATGGTACGATGACTCTTCAAGGAAACCCCAATAGAACCCCATTCCTGAGGGTGACCAACTTACTAGGATCTAGTGACACCCACCAAGGTGAAATAAGGCAAAAGGTATAAATTACAGGCAAACATTTTGTAGTCAAGAAGGGATTCTTTGCAACATGTCAAATGCTTCAAATATTAAAATGACACTTGCCACGATATCGGACTTGTTACCTCATGGAGAAAGATCGGTTTTCTTCTTGGAGCAAGCTGATGTGGTTGATGTTGCTCTTTTACTAGTGATGAACCATGAGGTGTTGATTAAAAAGAGGGGCCCTCTGGGCTCTGCTTGTCAATCTGACTCTTGGCACTCCATGTTTGTTGTCTATGGGCCTCAAGACATGATCTACTTAGTTACCCCTAGGTTGGGGGGGGTAACAATAGGCTCCTACTTGGGAACATGTGTTCACCATAGAGTGCATGGGAACCTTAGCATCTATGGTATGACATGTGCCTACACACTCAAGCAAAATCGTCAGAGCATCGAAAATTTATCAAAATCCAAAGAAAATGTTTGAAAATAATTTTTTCCAATTTTTTTTTATTCTAACATATCAATATGATCATGGAAAACATACAAACATGACCTAGAAATGATATAAGATGCAATAAGAGAACATGTAAATCATAAACATGTATGCAAATCAAGTTGAGCTAATGCAAACTATACTATTATGACATGGAGGATGAAATCTATATATACAATGCAATGTAGGATGCAAATGCCTACTCTAAACTACCTACTCTAATCAGGAGGTCATGTTCTACCAGGAAAGCAAAGCTTGAGGTGGATAGCATTCACGGGTAACTTTAGCTTTTCCCCTCCAAGCGTGGAAAAGTTAAATGATTTGTGACCTGCTCCACTTAAAATTTGGTAGGGTCTAGTCCATAAGTCGTCGAATTTCTTATGCATTCATGGTTTTTCCTTCCTTTTATCCCATAGTAACACCTAATATCCCTCCTTGAAAAAAAATTCCCTTGCTTTATGATCAAATGTTACTTTAAATTTTTCTTGGTTGCACATCATTTGATCCAAAGCAATCCTTCTGGATTCATCAAGTTCTATCAATTGATCGATTCTTCCTTGAAAGGATTCTTTATCTTTCATATATTATTGTGTGAAATGGAGGGTGGGAATCTGAATATTAATAGGCAGCTTGGTTTCCAACCCATATACTAGCTCAAATGGGGCCTTTCCTGTGGAAGTATTTGTCATAATGTGATATTCCATAGGGAATACTTGATCTTTCTATCCCAATATTTCTTGTTTTCCCCCACGATATTCTTGATGATATTCATAAGATTATTATTACTTGATTATGCCAGTCCATTTCCTTGGGGGTAGTAGTTGTACAAGTGGGAAAAAATGATCCCATACTTAAACAAAACTCCGCCAATGTGAGGGAACTAAAGGCCTTGGAATTGTCCGTAGTAATCTTGGTTGGGGGATCAAATATTGTTATTATCCTATCTTCGAGGAAATTCATGATGACTTCTTCGATTTCCTTCTTAGTCGGGATGGCCTCCACCCATCTAGTGAAATAGTCTATAGGAGTCAAAACCCAACGGTCCCCTTTGTTGGATTTATCCTTGAATTCACCGATTAAATCTAACCCCCATTGTTGGAAAGGCACTTCAACAATGAAAGGCTTCAAAGGAAACATAGGGAGTCGTTGTTTCCTTGTGAAATACAGACAAGGATGGCAGGATATGACATAACGATGGGTATCTATGAACAAGGAGGGATAGTAATATCTTTCCCTCAGGATCTTGTGGGCGGTGGTACAGGAAGCAAAGTGACCACTGCAATATCCTGAATGGAGATCTTTAATTAATTTATCATCTTCCTCCTTATTTACGCATCTAAGGATGATTCCATCATGGTTATTCCATCCTAGACTATCTTGGGTTAGGCAATATTTCATGGTCTTTAACTTCAATGCCCTCTTCTAACGTTCTTGAGATAATAGATGATGTATGCATACCATTCATTGTGCTCCAAGTCACTTACTATTACATTTATCTATTCACTCTCTCATAACTATATAGCTTCTTCATTACCTTTTGTCAACATTTGAGCTAGCCCTTGTCCTTTGATAATCTTGGTGGGTTTTATCTCTAAGTCATATTCTTGGATTTTGGACACCGACTTTCCCCTGGTTCCTAGAAAATATTGTTGAGATAGAATATCCTTCACTACCGGGTAAGGAACATAAGCCTTGATCTTATTGTACCCAACATAACTCTCAAAATGCTTAAGGGACTTGACTAGGGCATAGGCTTGTTTCTCAGTAATTGAGTAATTCAACTGTAAGTCTCTAAGGGATTTTCTCATGAAAGAAATGGGTTCTTCATGATCATTCTCATTCTTCAGTAACAATACTCTGGCTCTGGTGTCTTGAGAGGAAAATGAGAATATTATGAAGTCACGAGAGTAGTCAGGGCTGACTAAGACCGGTTCCTTGGTAATTGCATCTATAATATCTTCAAAAGATCTTAAACTATTAATATCCCATTTGAAGGAAACATATTTCTTAAGTAAAGAAATCATGGGTTTGATCCTCTCGACAAATTTTGGGATAAATCCTCTGATGAAATTGATCTTCCCAAAGAAATATTGCAAAGTTTTCTTGTTAGTGGGAGGTCGTACATTCTTGATGCATTGGACTCTTTCAGGTTTGATGGAAATACCATTCTATGAGACTACGTGTCCTAAAAAAAATTCGTTGTCTACACCAAAGATGGACTTTTGGGGGTTAAGGGATATACCATATTTCCTGCATCGCTCAAATATTGTTCTCAGGTATGAAACGTGATCATCTCTTTCTTTTGATACAATGGTCAAATCATCCTAGTATATCTCTATGATCTTTTGGATCAGGTCTCTAAAGGAAAAATCCATTTCCCTTTGGAAGGTTGAAGTTGCATTCATGAGGCCAAAATGAATTCTTAGGTACAAGAGAATTACCCATGGAGTGGTGAAAGTTGTCTTAATTTGATCTTCTCTTTTGACCAAGACTTGATTGTAACCAAAGAACCCATCTAACATGGACATCATCCTGGCACCAGTGACCCTTTACAACAAATGTTCCATGTTTGGGAGAGGGTAATTTTCTTTCAATCATAGTTGATTAAGGTTCTGAAATTCAACACACAATATGATGTCGTCATTCTTTTTTTTCACTACTACAAGGTTTGACATCCATGAAAAGTATCTGATAAGGACTATGATACTAGCGTCCACCATTTTTTGAAGTTCCTTCTGGATCTAAGGCACCAACTTCAAGTTAATATGCCTCAACTTTTGTCTGAATGGTTTGGATCCTTCTACCAGAGGAATGGCATGTTGAATGACATCACTTGGATATGATTTCAATTCATCATAGGTCCAAGTGAAAACATCCTTAAATTTTCGATTGAGGTCAATTATTTCTCTTCTCTCGGAATTGGTAGTCCCTCTCCCTATTTTTACCATTCTTGGTTCAACCTTCGTCCCTATGTTGAATTCCAATACTTTATCATACTGATCTTCGATGGGTTTTCCCCTATAAATGTCATGTCTATCAAACATCTTCTTTAAGGGGATACATCCTTTTGGGAGGGTGTTAGGAAAATATATGACCTTAAGACCCATGGAATTGGCTAAGAAATTAACTTGAGAGTTGGAAAACTCCTTGCTATTTTCCAGGAATTTGAGGATTTGAGCATCGTCATCAAAGAATTTCCAGTGTTCTATGTTGTCAGGGATTGACGGCATAAAGAAAAATTCCATCTTGCATAGGTTCTAAAGGGTCCCTTAACAAGGTTGTAAGGTAGAGCCTAAGACTGTTAAAGCGTCAACTACATGATTTTTCTCTCTAGGGACTGTTTCAATTGATATTTATTCAAAGTATTTCATGGTGTCCTTTACCAAATCCCTATACTTCTTTAGCCTTTTATTCTTCATGGAAAATTTCCAATTTATCTAGGATACTACTAGATCATAATCTCCTATGACCCTTATGTTCCTTATCTTTCATTCAATATCTAGGTTGAGACCTATAAGCAAAGCTTCTTACTCGATGACATTATTAGTGCAGTCGTACTCAAGTCTATATGAGAAATAAAAGGTCTCTTTGGAAGGCGTTTTAAGGACAATACCTGCTCCCGAACCTAAACTATAATGAGCACCATCAAACTATAAGTTCCACATCCCAATGGGGTTTTGGCATGGCTCTTTTTTTAAATTTGGTTCAACTTCGAAGAGGTTTCCCATTCTATCATCTAAGAAAAATATCTGATCCATGGGACCCTTGGGGGTTTCAACTTAATATCTAGTGATAGGCTCCTTGTAGAGGGTAAGAAATCCACATTCAGGGTGAGGGATGTGTTATCGCAAAAATTGTAGGTTGGTCAAAGCCCGACCCAATCCATAAGATGGCAAGAAATATGGGAGAGTCTACCCACTGTCACCTTAGATAAACCCTCCCCTTTCTTTAGTGAAGGAGAAATCCTACACAAGGGGGGAATCATGGGTGACCCTATGGGGAAATGAGATGGAAAGTGAGGTTATGGAAGATGATTCCCCTATAGGTCAAACTACTAAGTGGAATGTCGCTTGAGAATGATTCTTGGAGTTAATCAATGGTTGTCATGTGCTTGAGTGCTTGTGGAAGATAGTTATACCTACCCGAGACACAAGAAAAGACAAATATACAAGCCAAGATATCCAATGGACAAGCAAGTGAAGCTTGTTTTCCTATATAGCAGCAGTAAATAATGATACAAATCAGCAAGTAAATGATAATCAAAGATGTTAAATAAGTCACTGAAAGTCTAGTTAAAGATGCAAGAGATGAGCTAGTAATGACTAGTATACCTCAAGTAAGATAGAGAAATACTTTAGCAACAATATAGGGATGTTCAAAGATGTTATTACAAAGATATTATAACAGCCTTATGGATGTAGCAAAATATTGCTACAACGGAGAGAAAAAGTAAAAATTTGAGAGTAATTTGTTGCGGCCCTAATGGCTATGGATTTAATTTTATAACAAAAATACGGTATCCTTGGCCAATGAGGATGCCCTAGTGGCTCAATCAAGCTAGTAGAGCATATAATTGATTCCACTTCAAACAATTTGAAAATATCGTAAAATCGCATTACCCAATGCAAGCAATTTTATTTCTCCAATGCAAACTTTAGATCAATTCCTTTAATATATTAGATAAATGGAGTCTTGGATGTGAGAGTTAGACCCACAATATCCCTGGGGGTGTAAGCCCTTTTACTCCCTAGGGCATGCAAATCAAACTAAGGTAAATCTAGGAGGGTGTATACCCTTGTACTCCTCCTAACAACCTTGCCAAAAATGACTTATCAACCAACAAATGAGGTGAAAATTGGTGGAGGGTGTTGGATTACTGAGAGGGGGGGTGAATCAATAATAGAGCAATTTAATCCTTTTTAACCATATAATCCAAGTGTTATATCAATGAATCATTATTATCCAATAACTGTAGAGTAAATGAGAAATGAACAAATGAACAAACATACGCATACACAATATACCAGTGTTTTATGTGGAAACCCAAATCGGAAGAAAACCACGGAATGTTTTTTCTTATATGTCTTGAAGAATTGCATTCATTGGAAGCACCAACTTCCTTTGTTTTCCAGCTACAACTGGAAGGAGGCTCCAACCCCCTAGTTTCTTAGGATACAACCTGAGAGAAGCTCCAACTCCTCAATTATCTGGCTACAACCAGAAGGAGGCTACAATCCCCTATGTTCTCCGGCTACAACCGGAAGGTGGCTACAACCGGAAGGTGGCTACAGCCACCTGTCCTTGCCTCGTCCTGCCACCCTGAAGTAGAAGTAGAATGATGGAACCATTGTCAACCTGTCACTGTGAGATATACCATTGTAAACTTGTACCAATAAATTTGAACCATGCATCAATATGTACCTCAAGCTGTAATCAACCTATACCATAAACAAGTGCATCAACCATGCACCAACCTGTACCAAATAACATGTAATCAACCTGTACCATAAACAAGTGCATCCATCCATGTACCAAGTATGTGCCAATCATGTGTCAACTACTCATCAACTATGACTCATCAATATGTACCAACATCATCAACTATACACCTCATGTATGTGCCAACTCATCAACTACTTGTCTCAACCATGTGCTCAACATGTACCTCAACCAAAAGCCCTCATCAATTTCATCATCCAAATATGATTTTTATCTCTGTAATAGACTTGGTTTATATGATCACATTCTTTCAAACCTTCCTTAACTTCAACAACATGAGACTACCATTTTCATCAAACTTTTCTTTAGTCTCACATGCCTAGTTTAGGATTAGTCAACAACCCTAACTTGAAGTAATCATAATTTTGTAACTGTAATGTATAAAGATATGAAATTGATACAAAATGTTCTTCAGTGTGTTTTATGCAATTCCTCAAAATGTCACTACTTGGAACCTCTTAGAAAAGGAGTTATAGTAAAAATTGCATACCTTGTTGAATTCTGCATTATTCTAGAGAGAGTGACCTTGTAGAGCGTGACCCAAACGGAATATTTGTTGAATTGATATGAAACTATTAAAAAAAATACTAAATACTGTACCTGAACTGACACATTTGGTTTCACTGAATTTGGATTTTTTATGAAGAAGTTATGACGTTTTTACCCAAAACACATGTTTTTGACTAGTTTCAGGACTAGCCACAAACCCTATTTTCCATGGAGTGTAACTCAAAAAATACAATGAACCACAAGCTGAATTTTTTACCACAGATACTTGGATATGTTTTCTCAATGGAATAGCAATTTCATGGTCTGAATCATTATAGAATAAAATTTATAGCAAAAATGGTGAGATGACCTGTAAATAACATACCTTAGAAAGCACCATCAAAAGAATTTATCCTTCCTTGCATTTCGGCCTTCTTTTCTTCACCTTCCCTCAGAATTCCGGATTAGATATCCTTGGTTACCTCAAACACCTATAGATATTCAATATCCTCAAGTTTGATTAAAATGAGAGAGTCTTTCCTCTTATTTATACTCTCCAAGTAGCTTCCTTAAAAACATATTCTAGGTCACTTAGCCCCACTTTCCTTATTTTAGGGTTAACCCACTTCTAATTTATCCATTAAATTTATTATTGAAAAAATTTATTTTGTATTCACTTTGAATTATACTACACTCATTACTTCACTTTATTATTTACCTTTTAAAATCTCTTAAACCACTTTGACTACTTTGACCTTTTGGGGCTTCTAGATGACATATGAGGGTCCTCCAACTACGTAAGGCCATAACTCTCAAACCGTGAGGAGTTATGTGACGTTCCACATACCACCAGCAATGGAATGACATGTACTATCCATATAGAATAGTATTATCTGAAAATATATCATAACACTTATTTTTATCCATCAAACAAACTTGGGTCCATTACCCAAACCTGGGGTCTCCAACTTCTCATGGCCATAACTCTCTAACCGTGAGGAGTTATGTGATGTTCCACATACCACCGGAAATGGAATGAAAAGAAATATCCATATAGGATCTCATTATTCCACAGTTAAGCATGGGTTCTCTTACTCCACAAAGCGTCTTCCCGTGAGGGCTTTCACCATAAGGGGACCACTTTGGAGTTCATCCATCTTTACTTCTTATCAACCATGACAAGACAATAATGAGTCATCTTTACATCAAACAATATTG
>ML829091.1:5728-57509 GCA_009831015.1 Picea engelmannii | reverse complement strand
AACTATGATTGAAAGAAAATTACCCTCTCCCAAACATGGAACATTTGTTGTAAAGGGTCACTGGTGCCAGGATGATGTCCATGTTAGATGGGTTCTTTGGTTACAATCAAGTCTTGGTCAAAAGAGAAGATCAAATTAAGACAACTTTCACCACTCCATGGGTAATTCTCTTGTACCTAAGAATTCATTTTGGCCTCATGAATGCAACTTCAACCTTCCAAAGGGAAATGGATTTTTCCTTTAGAGACCTGATCCAAAAGATCATAGAGATATACTAGGATGATTTGACCATTGTATCAAAAGAAAGAGATGATCACGTTTCATACCTGAGAACAATATTTGAGCGATGCAGGAAATATGGTATATCCCTTAACCCCCAAAAGTCCATCTTTGGTGTAGACAACGAATTTTTTTTAGGACACGTAGTCTCATAGAATGGTATTTCCATCAAACCTGAAAGAGTCCAATGCATCAAGAATGTACGACCTCCCACTAACAAGAAAACTTTGCAATATTTCTTTGGGAAGATCAATTTCATCAGAGGATTTATCCCAAAATTTGTCGAGAGGATCAAACCCATGATTTCTTTACTTAAGAAATATGTTTCCTTCAAATGGGATATTAATAGTTTAAGATCTTTTGAAGATATTATAGATGCAATTACCAAGGAACCGGTCTTAGTCAGCCCTGACTACTCTCGTGACTTCATAATATTCTCATTTTCCTCTCAAGACACCAGAGCCAGAGTATTGTTACTGAAGAATGAGAATGATCATGAAGAACCCATTTCTTTCATGAGAAAATCCCTTAGAGACTTACAGTTGAATTACTCAATTACTGAGAAACAAGCCTATGCCCTAGTCAAGTCCCTTAAGCATTTTGAGAGTTATGTTGGGTACAATAAGATCAAGGCTTATGTTCCTTACCCGGTAGTGAAGGATATTCTATCTCAACAATATTTTCTAGGAACCAGGGGAAAGTCGGTGTCCAAAATCCAAGAATATGACTTAGAGATAAAACCCACCAAGATTATCAAAGGACAAGGGCTAGCTCAAATGTTGACAAAAGGTAATGAAGAAGCTATATAGTTATGAGAGAGTGAATAGATAAATGTAATAGTAAGTGACTTGGAGCACAATGAATGGTATGCATACATCATCTATTATCTCAAGAACGTTAGAAGAGGGCATTGAAGTTAAAGACCATGAAATATTGCCTAACCCAAGATAGTCTAGGATGGAATAACCATGATGGAATCATCCTTAGATGCGTAAATAAGGAGGAAGATGATAAATTAATTAAAGATCTCCATTCAGGATATTGCAGTGGTCACTTTGCTTCCTGTACCACCGCCCACAAGATCCTGAGGGAAAGATATTACTATCCCTCCTTGTTCATAGATACCCATCGTTATGTCATATCCTGCCATCCTTGTCTGTATTTCACAAGGAAACAACGACTCCCTATGTTTCCTTTGAAGCCTTTCATTGTTGAAGTGCCTTTCCAACAATGGGGGTTAGATTTAATCGGTGAATTCAAGGATAAATCCAACAAAGGGGACCGTTGGGTTTTGACTCCTATAGACTATTTCACTAGATGGGTGGAGGCCATCCCGACTAAGAAGGAAATCGAAGAAGTCATCATGAATTTCCTCGAAGATAGGATAATAACAATATTTGATCCCCCAACCAAGATTACTACGGACAATTCCAAGGCCTTTAGTTCCCTCACATTGGCGGAGTTTTGTTTAAGTATGGGATCATTTTTTCCCACTTGTACAACTACTACCCCCAAGGAAATGGACTGGCATAATCAAGTAATAATAATCTTATGAATATCATCAAGAATATCGTGGGGGAAAACAAGAAATATTGGGATAGAAAGATCAAGTATTCCCTATGGAATATCACATTATGACAAATACTTCCACAGGAAAGGCCCCATTTGAGCTAGTATATGGGTTGGAAACCAAGCTGCCTATTAATATTCAGATTCCCACCCTCCATTTCACACAATAATATATGAAAGATAAAGAATCCTTTCAAGGAAGAATCGATCAATTGATAGAACTTGATGAATCCAGAAGGATTGCTTTGGATCAAATGATGTGCAACCAAGAAAAATTTAAAGTAACATTTGATCATAAAGCAAGGGAATTTTTTTTCAAGGAGGGATATTAGGTGTTACTATGGGATAAAAGGAAGGAAAAACCATGAATGCATAAGAAATTCGACGACTTATGGACTAGACCCTACCAAATTTTAAGTGGAGCAGGTCACAAATCATTTAACTTTTCCACGCTTGGAGGGGAAAAGCTAAAGTTACCCGTGAATGCTATCCACCTCAAGCTTTGCTTTCCTGGTAGAACATGACCTCCTGATTAGAGTAGGTAGTTTAGAGTAGGCATTTGCATCCTACATTGCATTGTATATATAGATTTCATCCTCCATGTCATAATAGTATAGTTTGCATTAGCTCAACTTGATTTGCATACATGTTTATGATTTACATGTTCTCTTATTGCATCTTATATCATTTCTAGGTCATGTTTGTATGTTTTCCATGATCATATTGATATGTTAGAATAAAAAAAAATTGGAAAAAATTATTTTCAAACATTTTCTTTGGATTTTGATAAATTTTCGATGCTCTGACGATTTTGCTTGAGTGTGTAGGCACATGTCATACCATAGATGCTAAGGTTCCCATGCACTCTATGGTGAACACATGTTCCCAAGTAGGAGCCTATTGTTACCCCCCCCAACCTAGGGGTAACTAAGTAGATCATGTCTTGAGGCCCATAGACAACAAACATGGAGTGCCAAGAGTCAGATTGACAAGCAGAGCCCAGAGGGCCCCTCTTTTTAATCAACACCTCATGGTTCATCACTAGTAAAAGAGCAACATCAACCACATCAGCTTGCTCCAAGAAGAAAACCGATCTTTCTCCATGAGGTAACAAGTCCGATATCGTGGCAAGTGTCATTTTAATATTTGAAGCATTTGACATGTTGCAAAGAATCCCTTCTTGACTACAAAATGTTTGCCTGTAATTTATACCTTTTGCCTTATTTCACCTTGGTGGGTGTCACTAGATCCTAGTAAGTTGGTCACCCTCAGGAATGGGGTTCTATTGGGGTTTCCTTGAAGAGTCATCGTACCATTCCCATTCATTCTTATAACTTTCCATACTTATTCCATTCCACTTTCTTATCTTTTGGGTTCTCGAGTGCACTGACCTAAGAACAGATTGTACCTCCTTTCATGGGAAGAAGGGGCTAAAGGAACAAAGGGGAATGTAGCTAGGAAAATATAAAATCCAATCATAACCTTCCAGATGCTCACCCGAAAGGTCTTGAGAACAATGAAATGTTTCCCTTAAAAAAATCAAAGACTCACAAAAGCAAATCACACATTAAATAAATTTCCCACTTGTCGAGGAGGTACATTTATGAGGTGTCCCTTTATTTCCATGCATATGGCACTCAATGTAACTAAGATTCAAGTGGCGTTGTGGTACTCTTTTCTTTCCATGTCTTATAGTACCCAATTGTTTTGGATTTTAATCAATTAATGGAAAATGAATGGGCTTGGAAAAATGTTGCATCACAAACGAAGGGTAGCACACCCTGTACAAAGGCACCCATAAATGAGACAATACAAACCCTTGTATGTCATGAACCCCATGCCTAGAAGTATTACCCAACTCATTTCATACTCATCACATGACTTAGATAGGTTTCCTTTGGGAAACATCCTTGACTTGGGGATTGGCTAACCCAATAGGGCACCTTGACACCCCTCCCATATCTAAATTTGGCAAAGCTTATAATGTCTTTGAGCATTTGTTTAGTTTGAAAGGGGGGTTTGATGCACATGTTGGGTGGTTATTGTATTAGATATGGGTTACTTGACATGATACTTGTGACTTGTGAGCCCTTGGAGGGCATATTTTCTTGTCTTTGTAGGACCTTGCCTAGTGGATAGGTATTCATGAGAGGATGGATTTTTTCAGACCTTCATGAGGGATTTGGAGCCCAATGATGGATGTTGGACCCCACGTCTGGGGAACCACCTGATGATGGATGTTACAACTTGATGATTGAAGGTGTTTCCATTGGAGGGACCTGAACATGACTTGGTGATGATCTCCCACCTTCTTCCACTTGAACATTGGCCTTTACAGGCCTATACGTCATCCATCTAGCCCATGAAATCACCATTGAGGGATACAGTTTGTTGGAGATGATGCTTCGATGGAGGAGGCTTGTGACATGACATTTGGCACCTGTGGCATGGTTTATGGCCTTTGGAGGCTCAACATTTCACATTTCCAACCCAACATTCCACTTTTGGAGCTCAACGTCACACTAAGAAGGGATGATGTCACCCTTTTAGGGTTTACTTTTGTAAAAAATGAATTTTTTGTAATTTGAATGGACAAATTAAGTAGGCTCATGTATTGAAAAGACTTGACTTTTGGATTAAGTCTTTTGGTGGCTAGGATTTCCCATATAAGTATGGCTAGCCACAATTCATTTTTTTGATAACACTTTCCCCTCACAAGAGGACTTGCACTGAAATGTTCTCCCTTTTGGCAACATTGGCTCTTTTTACTCATGCGCGAGGGTTTGGAGGACAAGTGCGGATGTTTCTTGGCTCATTCTTGGTGGAATTTTATGCAAATTAAGGTTTGTGCTTGGTTAATATTTGTGAAGTAAGTAAAATCTACAATTTCATTTCATGTGTTGAATGTTTATGCTGAATTTTACTGGTTCACATTGAAGGTATATTGCTTGTGTAAACCCTAAGAGAGGACCATAACTTATTCCTCCTCTCAAAAGGCTATTCCATCCATTAATTTGTTAAGGAAATCTCATTTAGGGTAAACTCCTAAATCCCTAAAGTTCTAGCACTTTAGAAGTTTAGTTCTAGAAGCTTGATGTTATTAATTTAAAGAATCTAAGGAGGGAGAAGAGAATTTGCTAGAGCCGAAAGGTGGTTGCACTCTAGCAACTCCTCTCTTAAGGCTTGAAGTTTAAGGCCCTAAGGTGCTAGCACCCTAAACGTTACCCCATTTCCTTAGACATTGTTATCATTATTCTCCAAAGTTATATTTATAGTGTTGTTGTAAATGACTTCATATCCTAAAAGGCACTAGTATCATTTCTCTTGTGAAGGAATTTGATCAAACAAATCTCAAATATTGCTCTCTAAGGCTTTTTATAACTTATTCTAACTGTAGCTTAGCTTAATCCACTAAATTTATTACTGCTGTTGCAAATCATTGCTACAACCATCTAATTTACTTAAGTTTGCTGCATACACTGATCTAACATTAACTTAAATCACTCAAAAATTGCTTGGAATAGTTGGAATCTATTCTATTGGACTTGTGCTAAGTTTACACTTTATTTTCATGCAATTTTGATCTAATGTTCTTATGGTTGTTGCAAAACTCTATTGGTTGTTGTAAGCTGTTAATTTACTTCAATTTTGTACCAACTATCATATATTTTACTGTCTACTGTCTCTTGAGGTATTACTTTCATATTGGTACTTGGAAATCACTATATATATGTTGCAATTGTTATTGTTCCAGGCAAGTACCCAAAACACTTCTCATTTCCTCAATTTCACATACATAGACATTTAACTTAGGTAACCAAGAGATGGGTCTATAGGCCTGACTACATTACTTTCTATTTGATCCCTTGAGGTTGCTGGGGATGCCTCCCCTATGGTGGACCTCTCTCCATCACTAAAATGTGGGGATCTCTTACTAAGGTGACAATGGTAGGATTTCCCATAGTTACAAAATATTTGTCTTACTTGTGTTGGGCTTTGAACAAGTACAAATTATGCGATAACATGAACCATAGTAATTTTTCATATTCATAAACAATGAAAGGAGACTTATCTTTTAGCAACAATTAGTCCAAGAAACTAGCTGTGTGGGACCAATTTTCCACCCAACCAAACACATCTGGCATAGATACCACCCCCAAGATGGGATATGAGGCCACCAGGGTGAAATAACAAAGCTACATGCTTCTCTTTCTCTCAGCCCATCCCATCTAATATCATGACCAAGCAATATGATCACAACAAAGCATTACATGCATCTCATTCAACCTTCAACAACCAAGAAACTCTCTTCCACTATTCCACACAACAAAAGGAATATCTTCTCATTCTTTGATCAATAGTCACTTTGAGATATTCTTACCTCTAGTGCTCTTTAGTGTGGATAGAAAGAACCCAATTTTCCATTTTCTTCCTTAGAATTGCCTGAAAGAACAATACTTGGCTCTCAAGCATCCAAATAATAGATAATGTACAATGGGTGATGAGTTCCTATCTTTCCCAACCTCTATGCTCACCTACAACCAACTATATTTCACCCCAAGTATGCAATTATCCTCTTCATAATGGTGATTTTGCTTAATTTCTATATTGGTGAGGTTGACAATGGAGAACACATCATGAACTAGGTAGAGAGTGAATTTTAGAGTTGTCTCCGCAATGCTATTCCATGGAAAATGAGAGGACTGGTGGAGAATGATGGCTTACCTTACCTATGACTAGGTAAATGTAGGAATCTTACCGTTCCCATGATGGTTATACTTGACCCATACTCCCATAACTATGTGAAAATACTTTCCCCACTAGCCTCATGCATTCGATGATTGGTTAATAAGTAAAAGAAGGTGGGTGGCTTCTTTTTAGGCACATGGTAGAAATAAATGAGCTTCAATGCTGACACTTGGCAATAAATGATTATTTTCCCATAAGCCCCCTTTCCTCTTAACCTCTAGTGGAATCACAACCCCTCTCGTACTCTTCATAGCCATCTTGGTCCATTATATATTATATTTCAGCATTGATATTTACATAACTCGATTTCATCATGACAAGCCTAACACATGGTCCATATACATATATTTACATCATACATGCCTAGAGATTCACTAGTGGGACATTGGTCTTGATATCCATACTAAGAACCCATACGAGCATATTTATAATATTTTAATCTAATTCAATATATGTCAGGGGTCAAAATTCAGGATTACATGCATACAAACATACCCTCCCTATTATATATAGCCTCATCAACATCATGGTATTCTCCATCTACCAATCTTAGAGTTTGATCCATACTTGATATTATATAATGACTGACAAATATTCCACATCAATTTCTTGGATGAAAAAAAACTCGGCTCTTGACAATCAGAACAATGATTTCCCCAAAAATGAAATGAATGGAATATGGACCTAGAATATAGATCCTAGAATGATAATAATAGCAAAAAGTGTCCCAGGAAAACATAGAATACATAGAAGGAAAACTGATACTGGAATTACAGGTTGTGAAAGGAGTATTATGTTTCTCAGGAAAATTGAGTACTCGAGGAGGTTTCATTCCAAGATGCTCTTATTAGATTAGGAATTTGTTACACACACACACATATCCCACCAAATATTTCTCTTAAAGACTCATTAACTTTAGTTCAATTTACTATCTACAAGCTAGGATACAACAACTAAGCACTACTCTAACAAAAAAACTGTCTAAAAATTCAACATAAATGATATAAGAAGTTTTATTGCTCTAAATATGTGTTACCTTAGGGGGTATCCTATTGTGGCTATTTGAATGGAGTATCATGATATAGGTTGGGAGGAGGATTCCATAGCCACACAGAATTGTAATACACCCACATGTTATTTTAGATTAAGTAGTCACTACCCCAGAAATTCATGATTATTTCAATCTTCCTATACTAAAAACATTGGGTGCCTTTTTCTCATGTTTATGGTTTTAAGCTGTAATAAAGGACAAACTTTCTTGGGCTCTATGGGATATTTCTAAATCCTCTGATACAAAAATTAAAATACAAATTTGTTGGTGGCAATGATAATTGAACGCGTGAATTGCACATCACTCTAGTTCTGAAGAGGTAGCATATTTGAAAATCTAAGTTAATGATACCATCCCTAGAGGAAAATGCACTAAAACCATTTAGATCATAACTACAACCAAATAATTCTCATTTGCAGAGTTGAAAATGAGAACAACTAGTTTAAAGCGAACAATATTCTTGGACCTTCTCATTATGAAACTCATCCTCTACTGTTAATGTAAGCATATATTTGACCATGGAGCTACTAGAAAGATGGGATTGAAGTTCCCTTGCTATTGAGATCAGAGTCACCGCAACATGGCCAAGAATGATCTCCTGCATCTGTAAGAGGTAAGACTGGTTCATTGTTGCTATCCTTGCTTTGAATGTGTAATTTACCACTCCAATTGATGACTCATTAGCCTACACGACTCTCGTAGGCTATAGTCAACAAAGAAAAAGGGCACTCAGAGTATCAAACCCTAAAGAGATATTAAATAAAATAAATAATTATATTTTAATCAAGCTAGGGTTTGATTTGGTCAAGAAGGAAGATCTAGAAGAATTAGAGAAGAAGAATAAATAGAAGGGGAACCTACCTCTTTGGGAATTATGATTTGATATGTATTGAGTGCTCTTGTGGCGAGCGTTTTCGTTAGGGTTTTGGGAAAAACCCTTCCAGTGCAGGTTTAGTTTCGGTGGTGCAATACCCACCATAGATAGACAAACGAGAGTTCATTTTGAGTCTTTGTCTTGTGGTATTTTCTGAAGATCTTGAAGTATACTGGAGCAGAGCAGTGGCAGACTTGGAGAGCCTCAATTTCTATGTTGGCATCATACTAGGTTTCCTTATGTGTTTTGTAGCAGATTGTGTAGCTTCCTAGCAACCAATAGTTTATATTCCTAGTCTTGTTCTGCAGATGTTTTTACAACCACTAGAGATATTTGTATTGTTGTTCCCATTCATAATAATATTCCATATTATTCTACTCTATTTATGTGTTCTTGCCATGTGTTTTATAATATTCCTCATTGAGCAAATTATTGTAAGGGTTTAATATCATTTTCACATATGAATAATTAATAATTTGGGTCAAGGATATTACAATGGTATCGGAGTTGGTGACTCTGCCAGACTATAATGCTGAGGAAGAAGGGGGGTGGAGGACAAACCTATAACAAATCACTAGAGAGGAAGTCAGAAGAAATCCCATCAGAATCAGAACCAGAGTGAAGACAAAGTCCAACAATTGTTGGAATCTATAGTTGTAGGAAAACTATAGATGACTGCTATCCAATAACAGGCAACACAACTCCTGACACAAATCATTCAAATCCAAGGAGGCTACAATGGGAATCAAATAGAGGGTAGTCAAAAAAGTAGTAGGGCATATAGGGAGAATAACAACACTCATGTTCCAATACAGAGAGGCCCACCGACAGATAGCAGTAAAATACTAAGGCCATCATTACCACAATTCCTTAAGGAGAAACAAACAAAAGTTCCAGAACTACAAGACCTAGTGATCCCCTTAAGGGTTACGAAGAGTACCTAGCCACACCAGAAGGTTTCTAGG
Source organism: Picea engelmannii (assembly GCA_009831015.1). Lineage (NCBI taxonomy): Eukaryota > Viridiplantae > Streptophyta > Pinopsida > Pinales > Pinaceae > Picea > Picea engelmannii. The sequence goes on along the minus strand of ML829091.1, from coordinate 48,022 downwards.
AAGATTTTTCTTTCCAAGACTATTACAATGTTAAATATAGGAACAAACCAAGGGAATGGAACAAAGCAGTGCAGTACCAACAAAACTATGATCTTATGCGCAGGGTGGACAAGTTAACTATCCCCTTTTTCAATGGATTAGCTAAGAGTTCATCTAATGCTTGGGTGAAAAACATGGACACTTACCTCCAACAAAACCCAATGACCGAGGCAGAGGCAATCAATATTTCCACCTTACATTTGGATGGGGAGGCTCATGAATGGTGGCATCATGGGTTGGTCACTCTTGAACATGCTAACATTACATCATATGTAAAATTCACCCATAGGGTGATGGACAGTTTCAAAAGGAAGGATCCTGAAATTCATTTCAAGGAGTTGGCTAGTTGAGATAGACAGGTACACCAGAGGAATTTATCACATAGTTTTAGAGGTTGGCTGTTAGGGTAACTGATATCCCAGAACAAAGGTTAGTAATGCTATTTACAGAGGGACTAACTGAACCCTTGAAGTGTTGGGTTAAGGATTTTAGGCCACCCACATTACAAGATGCCATCAAGAAAACTCAGGATATGGCAGACACACCAATCAGAAAGGCAATATAAGGGCAAGGCGACAAAGTTTCCCCAAAAAACATGGACATGGAAAGACAGGTTGGACGAAGATACTCAGAGAGAGCTTAGAAGAAATAAACTATGGTTTAGTTGCAAGGATCCATGGGAACCAAGTCATTGATGTATGGGCAAGGGAAAGGTCCATTATATTGAAGTACTGTCTGATGAAGAAGATGAAGGTGAGGAGGAGAACCCGTACAGTCCAGATGAGGGTTAGAACAATGGTGAGGCACCACTCCTTGCAAATTCTAAAACATGCACCATTACAAGAAGGGGTCAAGAAGGTGACCATAGCCACATTGTCATGAGTCCCCAGGTACTATACCTTCTGAATCAAGGGAATTATGCAGGGAAAAAGAGTTATAGTGTTGATTGACGAAGGGGCCACCCATAATTTCATAGATGCAACATTGGTTACTAGGAGACAAATTCCCACAGAGGAATTTGAGGGTTTTGAAGTAGTAGTGGCAGATGGGTACACCATGATGCGTACCCAGAGGATTAGAGGGTTGGATGTGACATTGGGAAACTATACGTTGACCGATGAATTTTATGTGGTGGAACTAGCAGACACCAATGTGGTATTGGGAGTACAATGGCTATATTCCCTTGAGACTTCAAAATGAATTATCAGGAGATGAGGATGGAATTCATAGACACTATGGATTAGCGGGTTATCTTGAGGGGTATGTCATCAGGAGAACCCAAGGTTGTATCCAATAGATGCATGGAGGCTCTCTTTAGACACATATATGTGGCATGCACAACAAAGTGTTTGGTCACAATGCATAAGCCATCATAGGATCGTCAACATTACCATGCAAACATACATGAGTTACTAGGTAAGCATGATAAAGTATTTGGGACACTACCAGTAGGAAGACCACTAGACCGAGGATTCAAAGATGTCATTGCGTTAGAGGAAGGGGCCAAGACAATAATCACTACACCATACAAACACCCAGATAAGTTCAAGGACAAGATAGAAAAGGCCATACATGAGTTGTTGGAGATGGGATACATCCAACCTAGCTCTAGTCCATTTGTTTCTTTAGTAGTATTGGTGAAGAAGAAGGATGGCACATGGAGAATCTGCATTGACTGCAGGGCTCTAAAAACGAAGACTATTAAGAACATATACCGGATACCAAGGATTGACGGGTTGATAGATGAGGTACATGGAACAATATATTTTTTGAAGATTGATCTTCAATCAGGATACCACCAGATCAGGGTGAGAGAGGAGGACATCCATAGAACAACATTCCGATGTCACTATGGTCACTATGAGTTTGTGGTCATGCCCTTTGGGTTGACTAACACACCAACTACCTTCCAGTTGTGTATGAACCATATCTTCAACAAACAATTGAGAAGGTTCCTATTGGTGTTCTTTGATGATCTTCTGATCTAGAGTAAGACATGGAGGGAACATTTGGGGCATGTGGATGAGATTCTCACCATTATGGAGGAACAATCGCTTTTTTCCAAGGAGGAAAAGGGTGAATTTGGATTGACAAAGATTCTGTACTTAGGGAACATAATAGGTGTTGAGGGAGTGAAGGTGCATCAAGAAAATATCTAGGCGATCTTAGATTGGCCTACCCCCAGGTCGATCATAGAGTTGCGAGGATTCTTTGAGATATGAAACTATTATAGACGATTTGTGAAATGATTTTCATAACTTGGGGCACCACTGACAGATCTGACCAAAAAGGGAGCATTCAGGTGGATCGAGGAAGCACAAGAAACATTTGACCGAATGAAGAAGGTAATGAGCACTTTCCTGGTACTAGCACTTCCAAATTTCTCTCAGCCATTTGTACTGGAGTGTGATGCATCCGAAGAAGGGATAGGAGCAATACTGATGTAAAACTGCCATCCCATAGCTTTTGAGACCAAGAAGTTGAGGGAACTAGAAAGACTCTACTCCATCTATGATAAGGAGATGTTGGATATTATGCACGCATTGGCCAAATTCCGACAGTACCTAGTGGGAGGACGTTTTGTAGTGAGGACTAACCACAACAACTTGAAATATTTTTTGGAGCAAAATGATTTGAGAAAAAGAAAATGTAAGTGGGTGAGTAAGTTACAAGCCTATGACTTTGATATTGAATATGTTAAGGGCAAGAAGAATGTAGTTATTGATGCCCTTTCCAAGAGGCCTTCAATATTTTCCCTTGCTGAGGTCTCAACAGATTGGAAGTCTACCCTCTTGGTGGAATATTTCAAAAATACATTCGCCTGTGAGTTGATGGAAGGTACAAACTAGGATGACATATACAAAGTAGTGGATGATATCATCTACTATAATGAGAGGATATATCTTGTCCCTAAATCCATGCTCAAGGATAAGATATTGAGGGCAGTTCATGATGCCCCTTTATCCGACCACCCAGGGTACTTGAAGACTTATAGACAGGTGAGAGAGAGATTCTCATGGAAGGGTCTCAAGGAGGATGTACTACGATACATGAGCCAGTGCAGGACTTGTCAGTAGAAAACGTCAGAAATGACACACCCAATAGGTTTACTCCAACCACTACCTATTCCAGAGAGGAAATGGGAGAGAATTTCCATGGATTTCATTACATGGTTACCAAAAGTCCAGGGCATGGACTATATTTATGTGGTGGTAGACAGGTTGACCAAATATGTACACTTTTTTTCCATTCCTTTAGAATACAACGCATCTCAAGTGGAAGATCTCTTCTTCAGGGAAGTGTTCAGACTCCATGGTCTTTCGAGGAACATAGTTAGTGACTGGGATAACAGGTTTCTCAGTGCGTTTTGGCAGGATCTATTCAGGTTATTTGGGATGGAGTTGACACCTACTACCAACTATCACCCCCAGAAAGACATACATAATGAGATAGTGAATAAATGGGTAGAAGGGTACCTGAGGAACTATGTTTCAGGACGACAATGAGCATGATAAAATGGTTTCATCTTGGGGAGGACTGTTACAACACCACTCATCACATGTCCATCGGGATGAATCCATTCAGGGAAATGTATGGCTATGATGCCCCATCATTTGTAGAGTTGGAATTTGGAGAGAGCAGGGCTCCCAAGGCCAAAGAATGGTACTAGGAAAGTCAGAACATCTTGAGGATCCTAAAGGATAATTTGCAGGTTGCTCAAAACCAAAAGAAGGTGTATGTAGATAGGCATCTGGAGCGCAGTTTTGAGGTCGGGGACCTAGTCTTTCTTAGGCTACAACCTTACTGACAGTCTTCACTGAAGAAGAGTGGTGCAGAGAAGTTGAAACCTCATTTTTACAGACACTATAGAGTGATTATGAGAGTTGGAGAGGTGGCATATGAGTTGGAGCTACCATAGGGAAGCATAATCTACAACACATTCCATGTGTCATGCCTAAAAAAGGCATTGGGACAACATGTCACCGCTTCGATAGATCTTCCTCCACTAGATGAGGAAGGACAATTGGTTTTGGCACTTGAAAGGATTGTGGATGTACGAGAATGGAGATTGAGAAGCAGAGTTATTCGAGAGTACCTGGTCATATGAAAGGGGTTGCTTGCAGAGGATGCTACATGGGAAGGTGAACAGATTTTAGAGCACCCTGATCTAAAATTACTTGAGGACAAGAGATTTCGGGAAGGTAGGACTGTAATGTCCCACTCCAATTGATGACTCATTAGCCTACACGACTCCCGTAGGCTATAGTCAACAAAGAAAAATGGGAGTCAAAGTATCAAACCCTAAAGAGATAAAATAAAATAAATAATTATATTTTAATCAAGTGAGGGTTTGATTTGGTCCAGAAGGAAGATCTAGAAGAATCAAAGAAGAAGAATAAATAGAAGGGGAGTCTACCTCTTTGGGCATTATGATTCGATATGTATTGAGTACTCTTATGGCCAATGTTTTCGTTAGGGTTTTGGGCAAAACCCTTCTAGTGTAGGTTTAGTTTCGGTGGTGCAATACCCACCCTAGCTAGACAAATGAGAGTTCATTTGGAGTCTTTGTCTTGTGGTATTTTCTGAAGATCTTGAAGTAGCAGAGCAGTGGGAGGCTTGGAGAGCTTCAGTTTCTATGATGTTGGCATCATACCAAGTTTTCTTGTGTGTTTTGTATTAGATTGTGTAGCTGCCTAACAACCAATAGTTTATATTCCTAATCTTGTTGTGCAACAATTTTTACAGCCACTAGAGATATTTGTATTGCTTTTCCCATTCCTAATAAGATGACATATTATTTTGCTCTATTTATGTGTGTTTGCCATGTGTTTGATAATATTCCTCATTAAGCAAATTATTGTAAAGGTTTAATATCATTTTCACATAAGAAGAATTAATAATTTGGGTCAATGATATTACAGAATGCACACTCAGATTTGGTCCACTTGTAACCCATCCATATTCACGAATCTTTCAAACATGGGAAGACTCTGTTTTCGTACTTCCCACTAGGACTACCATAACAATAAACAGTTTTCTATTTCTTTCAAGGAAGATAGTATTTTGTTTCCATACAGACATTTGTACAGCATCAAAAAATAGTAATCAAGATGTATAGCATTTTGACAAAAGAGATCCCAGAGATAAATGCATGGTATAAAGAAACGAGTACGAGTTTATGAGAAATCCTTAGGAACTGATCCAAAATGGATTCGAATTAATTTCTCTTCCAAACTTCGTAAAAATAGAATCCTCTAAAAAAAGTTTGAGGTCAACAATCAACTTGAAATTCAAAGGCAAAAGGTCTCAATAAGGTGAAATGAATCATTTGATGGTTGGCATTCAAATGCAGAATCATAATAGACAATGAAGCAACCAAGAGGAATGGAAATAAAATGAAGCTTGGATAAAAAAAAGGCAATAGCAGAGGAATTTGGACTTGGATTGAAGCAATCTCCTCAAAGATCAGAGAACTAAGGGGATTCTGAACCCGTCCATGAAGAGAGAATATTGTTTCTGAGTCAAAGCAACTAGCAAAATGTTGTTAGTGAGTAAGAATACAAGGAATCTCTGATTGAAAATATATAGCTCACCCTTTGTAACAATTCACCGAGAATAAATAAAATAAATAAGAAGCAATTGATTGCTGATTTTCCCATTTGGGTATCCAGTGTAATAACAATTCACTGAGAATAAATAAGAAGCAATTGATTGCTGATCCCATTTGGGTATCCAGTGTAATCTCTGGTGTTGAGTGTGTTTGATGGCTGTGTAAATATTCTTCTTCTTCTATAGTTTTGGATGTTTGTATTTCCTTCTAATTGAAATGAAAAGCATTGTAGCGTTCACCTATTTAACCATCAAATTGATTACCCACAACCAATCACTTTTCTGCTTGATCGTTGGTTGAAATCACATGTCTGCATAGCTGTGTCACATCTGTTAATTCGTTGATGTGTTTCATTCTCTTGTCTAAACCACACTCTACAACATGTTATGGCATTGATTTACCTCTAATTAGATTGCTGGTATGCAAAATTTGTTTGCAATGCTGTGCCACAGCAAGCTACAACCGACCCCTGTGGTCTGTTCAAGTGAGAAATAGCATCAAAACGCATTGTTTCCTACAACCATACACTTGTATGCTTAATTAATTGCTTGGGGTACATTCATATATGTTAATTAATCATTTTGGTCTGTTCACATATCCCAAAGTGGTACACTCTCCTCTACATTTACTAATTACCTACAAACAAGTGTCATTCAAATACCTGAATCAATATCTAGTTAATGTCTCGTGGATGTGTGGTGAATAGCTTGGGGAGATGTTCAGTTAACGTGGGTTCCAATATTTTAATACATGGATAGATTTATAATTGGTTTGAATCCTAGGCGTTATCCTTCATAAACCACACTCCGAGACCAATCTGGTATGGTAATGCGCATGGGGTCATTGAGTTTCCGGGACGATTGTTTTGTTGATTCGTTCAACCACCAAGTAAACAAATATATATATATATATATTTTTATCATGTGAATGGGCAGAGGAACGGATGGGAAAACGCTGTGTATGCACATCTGAAAAGCATAATAAACATTCCACAGTTTTCACAGATTTATACACAACTATTTGTTGGGCTTGACATTTAGATCAACAGAGCTTGTATTTAGCTGGCCTTGACAATACAAACAGAAGTCAAGTTTGGAAACCAAATCTGAATCGAGTCCATTTATGCTTGTTGGAGAAGAGCAAGCATACGAATCTTTGTAATCAGCTTGATAGAGATACAATCAAACTCTAATTCCACAGAGGTATATGTGTTATGAGAGGGACGAACCCAAGCTGGTCATACAATCATAAAATAGTTCCACTTTGATATTTCAACATAGTGAAATGTGTCAACTAATTTTCCATGATTTTTGGGATATAGGAGGATTTCTTAACTCCTAGAATTTTGTAGTTAGCTGAATCAAAACAACTAAAAATAGAATATGGATAGGTGTAACTGTTTGATTAGTTTGTGTCACTGTGTGATAGATGCTATATATCTATGCACGCCTTTAGAGGCAAAAGACACTGTGGGATGAGTGTAAGGTTTGCAAGCCTGTGTTTGGTTGTTGTAATTCTCCCTAGATCAATAAGAATATAGATCTGATGAGTGCCGCGTGCTGGAAAATGATGGATTCGTTGCACATGGACGATAGTTACATCTCACAGGTAAACCGGTTCAAAGGGTGCGATAACTAGTCTTCATCACTCACCAGTTGCGAAAGGAGCGATACCCATGAAAAAAAGGTATTAAGGCGTTTGGTTACTGTTATAATTGCAAATGCGGAAAAACACAATCAACAATCACACATATTATAAAACACAGAGATTTACGTGGTTCACCCAAACATTGGGCTATGTCCACCAAGAGAAGACATCGGTTGTCTTATTATTCAGATCAAGGAGATTTACAGTAGCTCACCCATTCATCTCACTCACACTCCTGTCTGCCTCTACGGGCTTACATAAATAATGAATAGAATTAGATTAGTTACATAACTATTTTCTAAACTTTTGCTAGATTTTGTAGATTTTCTTAACTTTTACATAACTAGTTAAATTGGTAGATTTGGTTGAACAGACTACTACAAAATAGGTTGCACTAAATCTGCTCATATCTACCGAATCTGAGAAATTTGTTGGCATATTCAACAATCTTCACCTTGACAACAATTGACCTGATACCTTGCTCCTTCTTTTGTTCATCACCTTTTCTACAAGCCAAGAGAATCCAAGCACCATCATAGCTTCTCTAACAATACTGGTTTTGTGAACATGTCTGCGCAATGCTCTTTTGTATGCACTTTCTCAAGAGAGACTCCACATTCATCGATGACCTGTCTTACAAAATGGTACTTGATAGGTATATGTTTTGTTTTACTGTGGTAGGCTGGATTCTTAGCCAAGTGAATAACACTTTGACTATCACAAAGTAACTTTACTTTGTCCTGCATCCTTCCAAACTCACCAAACAAACCTTTCAACCAAACTGCCTCTTTGCAAGCATGTGAAGCAACTATGTATTTTGCTTTTGTAGTGGATAAATCAACAATGTTCTGTAGCTTTGACATCCAACTAATAGCTCCACCTGCAAGAGTAAAGATATACCCTGAACTCAATCTTCTCTTGTCCAAATTGCCTACAAAATCAGAATCAACATATCCACAGACTAACTCATGACCACCATTATAGGTGATACAGTAATCACTTGTGCCCCTCAGATACCGAAGCACCCATTTCACTACTGCCCAATGCTCTTTACTTGGATTTTCCATATACCTGTTGACAACCCCAACTGCATGTGAAATGTTTGGCCTTGTACTAACCATCACATACATTAAACTTCCTACTGCATTAGCATATGGTATTCAAGACATATATTCCTTTTCTTCTTTTGTACTAGGACATAAACTTGAAGAAATCTTAAAATGGGAAGCCAAAGGGACTGAAATTGGTTTCACATCGTTCATACCAAACCTGAAAAGTATCTTCTCAACATACTTCTGTTGTGACAACCAAAGCTTACCATTCCTCTTGTCTCTAAATATCTCCATGCCCAAAATCTGCCTTGCTGCTCCTAGATCTTTCATATCGAACGTCCTAGCCATTTGAGCCTTTAACCTGTTGATCTCAGTTATGCTTTTGCTTGCTAAAATCATATTGTCAACATACAATACTAAGATAATGAATATGCCATTATTCATTTTCTTAAAGTAGACACAATGATCATACTCACTCCTTGTATAATTCTGGCTCACCATGAAAGAGTCAAAGTTCTTGTACCATTGTCTGGGTGATTGCCTCATACCATACAATTATTTCTTGAGCCTGCAAACAAATTTCTTGCTGCGATTATGAACGAACCCTTCAGGTTGTTCCAAGTAGATCTCCTCATCCAAATCTCCATGTAAGAAAACACTCTTAACATCTAGCTGCTCCAACTCCAAATCAAGTAAAGCAACCAATGCTAACACACTTCGAATTGAAACAATCTTAACGACTGGTGAAAAAATATCATGAAAATCAATACCTTCTTTATGAGAATATCCTTTCGCAACCAACCTTGCTTTGTACCTTTCCACCTTATCATCAACACCCTTCTTCAACTTGTAGACCCACTTGCAACCTATAGTTTTTTTTGTCTCTTGGAATTTCTACTAGGTCCCATGTGACGTTCCTCTCTAATGCCTTCATTTCATCTTTCATTGCTTCTTTCCATTTATCACTGTTAGAACCCTTCATAGCTTCCTGATAACACGAAGGTTCATCATCATTAGTATTTAAAGAAACTGACGAAACAAAATCATCATACCTTTTTGGACGATTTTTGACCTCCTTAGGGAAGTTTGTGGCTCATCCGCATTCTATTGAATGTCATCATCATCCATGTTTTCCTCTACAGGAACCTCTTCATGAACATCTTCAGAAACTTGTTCATGTTCACTTTCATCTCTAGTTGAACGAGTTTCAAAATGAATCTGTTGATACTTAGGTACTTCTTCATGTTTCATTTGAACATCTACATCTGATTTGATGAGAGATGATTCATCAAATATTATATCTTTGTTAATGGTGATCTTGTGGGCAGTAGGATCCCACAACCTGTACCCCTTAATACCATCACCATATCCAACAAAGATAATCCTTTTTGATTTTGGATCCAATTTAGAACGCTAATGTTTCAGAATAAGAGCATAGGTTTCACAACCAAAAACTTTAAGATTAGAATAATTACAAGGGTGACCTTTCCATACCTCTTCAAGAATCTTGCACTCTATTGCTGTTGAAGGTGATCGATGCACTAGATAACAAGCTATAGTTACTACTTCTGCCCACAATTCCTGCTGCAAGTTGGCGTTACTTAACATACTCCTTGCTCTTTCTAGAAGAGTCCTATTCATGTGTTCAACAACTCCATTCTGCTGAGGAGTATAGGTAGTTGTTTTATGCCTATCAATCCCAAACTCCTTGCAATAGTTTTCAAATTCCATTGACGTAAATTCATCACCATTATCGATTCTTAAACATTTAATGGATCTACTAGTTCTCTTTTCTACTAAAGCTCTAAACTGCTTGAAAACAATAAACACATCGGCCTTTCCTTTCAACATATAGACCCAAACCTTCCTAGAGAAATCATCTATAAAAGTTACAAAATATGATGATCCTCCATACAAAATAGTAGGGGATGGTCCCCAAACATCAGAATGGATATAATCAAGGATTCCTTCAGTGGTGTCCATGCTATCCAACTAGACTAAAAGAGTATTAAAAGTATTTAAATGATCAACTATTTTCGTACCTTCCTTCATGCACAAACTGTATAATTGTCTTTTCTGGAAGATCCTATTCGTCAATGATTTCGTCATATACAAGCTTTCCATCTTCGTCCACAAATCGACTACTGTCTTCTCTGAGACAATGTTGAACATAACATCATTGGCCAAACACAGACGTATGGCACTAAACTCTCTCGCATCGATCTCATCCCAGTCTTCATCTGTTATGGTCACAGGTTGCTTTGATTTTCCCAAAAGCGCCTTCACCACGCCTTGTTGCATGAGTAGATCGTACATCTTAACCTTTTAGATCTCGAAATTTTTCTTGCCATTGAACTTCTCGATTTCGAATTTAGCACTCTGAGTTTTCGCCATTAGCAGAGGAAAAAATTCCAAAAAAAAACACTACTTATAATAACCAAGGCCCTTTAAAAAATAACGTGGAGGAATAATGGTTTAAGTTCCACAAGTTTTAATAAAAAACCACTTTTTTAAATCCTCCACCTTTTACATATTATATTTAATTCCAAATATAATAAACTTATTAAAACATCCTCCACTCTTATATATATATGACATTCACCTTCCTTTATATATATGCCATTCACCTTCCTTTATATATATGGCATTCACACCCTTTATATATATGGCATTCACACCCTTTTAAAAATATTCATACCATTTAAAAAACTGCCAATTTTTAATTTGAAGATCGGCGCACCTACCTTTATATATATTCCAGCGCTGAAATGTGAAAACTGAAATTTCACAAGTGCACCAATAAAACAATGCTTTCCTTATGCAGCAACCCTAGCGCTGAGTTGTAAACAACACTCCCTTCTAGCGCTTGAGTCCCCGTGTTCCCTTCAAAACGGATAGCCCAACATTGCTCCTCCTCAAAAAACACGATGGTGGATATGGAACTGCTCCTCCTCCACGCCCGCGACCTCACAGATCTCCAACATCCCTGCTCTAATACCATTTGTTATAATTGAAAATGCGTAAAAACACAATCAACAATTATACAGATTATAAAACACATAGATTTACGTGGTTCACCCAAACATTGGGCTACGTCCACCAAGCGAAGGCATCAATTGTCTTATTATTCAGATCAAGGAGATTTACAGTAGCTCACCCATTCATCTCATTCACACTCCTGTCTACGTCTACGGGCTTACATAAATAATGAACAAAATTAGATTAGTTACATAACTATTTTCTAAACTTGTGCGTTCATACCAAATTGGTAGATTTGGTTGAACATACTACTACAAAATAGGCTCCACTAAATCTGCTCATATCCACTGAATCTAGGAAATTGGTTGGAATATTCAATAGTTACATCATGCAAAACTATTTATGAAGTTTATTTGCACAAATCGTGAGGTGTATGCTTCCGCTCACGAGGTGTATGCATAAAGTCATGGTATGAAAGGTGTGGCCTTTTGTTATTTTATGCACATGAGGAGGTAAGCAGATCACCTTTATAAGTGGATCACATTAATAAGAGGATCGACCTTATAAGCACAAGACATATTTTATGAAGGGTTGCCTTTAAATAAATGGGAGGATTTCCTTGGTAAATCGCATTGACACCTCTTTTTGTATATGTTCTCGAAGAATATTCTGTACCTCCTCCCAAGTATTTAGATTTCTGACCTGCTCTAAATCAGGTTTACCTTGATGCTGATATGGTGCAATATTCAACTCCACCCTTCTGTTGTTAATGACCCCTAAAGGATCATATTGCCAAATTTCTCCTCATTCAAATCCCAGTCCTTGCAACACTATTTCCACCACCTGTAAAGATGACCTGCTATACAAAATGAAAGGCCCAACCTCCTTTTTTGGTTTAAAATTTGTCTTCTTTTTCCTTAGAATGAAATGAACCTTATCCACATTAAGACTTTGCCTTATAAATTCTAAAGAAAATATCCTCATAATTAGGAAACTTGGAAGTTTGAAAGGTTTAACTTCTGAACCATATAATCTTATTTCTGTATAATCTTTAAACATAAACCAATCTCCTAATTTAGTCTTAGAAGATTCATGTAACAATTTTTTAATCTCAGGGAAAATTCTAGGTGGACCCCATTCATGAAAAAGTGCATAGACTTTAGACATAAATGAATTTATATAAAGAGAAAAACCTTCATTTTGAGGCTTACTTCTTATTATAGAAGCACAATTAATAACTGAAGCAAGCTCTTCGACTTCATTTTCAGTTTCCAAGTATAATCTATGGAAGTCTTTTTGTCTTTGAAACATGAGCAAGTAAACCAGGTATGATTGGAAATGAAAGGCTCTGTTTAAAGGGAAATTCTTGAGTTGTTCATCAATGATTTCATATATAAACTCTGCAGCATAGAACTTGACCACTACTTGGGTAGAAGGGAAAATTTCTCTGAGAAACCCTAAAATAACATTATCCACAATTTCATCAGATTAATAACCTAGAACAGAGCAAATCATACATATCACTTCATGTACATTTGAGGTAAACATACTGGTTTGATAAATTTCTTGATCATGAAAGGTTGCAATATCATCTTTCATCAGAGATCAAACAAAGGACTATCGCTCCTGGACATTTAATTGTGTAAAATTTAGGGCTAGGGTTGCTTCGTTAATAGGATGACCATCGTTGAATTCAGAAACCCTAAGCATTTGAGAAATAGAATGAGCCCTAATATTAAATAATTGAGTCCCATTTTTAGTTACAAAACTTCTGGAAGACGCTACATATCTATGTGTACACCAATGTATGAATTCAGGAAAATTATAAACTTGTGGGATGATATAACGAGCTAGGGTTGAACTCCAAGAGTTAAAAAAGTCATTTAGTTTTACAAATCTAGCCTGGGCCAATTTATGTAGCTTGAACATATCGAATGAGACTTTAGGATCAAAAATTTGAGAGTCACTTCCATCTAAAATTACTTCAACTTCGGGTAGGGTTTTAGTCTATTTTGTTTTTTTAAGCCTCAACATTTTAAAATCAGGAAAGGACAAGGTATCTTAGCACTTATCCATGGGCACCCTTACCCATGAATTTGGCGGAAAGGGAATCCATAACAATGTTTGCATTTTAGCTGGAAAGTGTTTCTCATTCCCCTAACAATGACAATCGTGAAAACCCATGACGAAATGCAAAGAAAGGGCAGGCTTTATCTTTTAATAATAGGCGAATTAAAGCACTTAAATAATTTATACAACTTTATTTAATTATAAAAATCGGTGGTTTCCAACAGTGAGTTTGCTTTACACAACGCGTAATCGGAAGGTGGTTTTGGGAGTGGTATCTTATAACGCGCTATTGTCTTTCCCTCTGACGCGTGGCATGAGCGATTTTTGTTGGATGATATCACGCACACAATGGTGTCTTGTTTAAAGGTTGTGCAACTTTATTGCGCATAGACCGTTGATTTCACCATTTCTCTTTTATCGATGCTCTGTATTGCACGTGCCCTGCCACACAATAGTACAATCTCCTATTAGTTTTAACTTTATAAAACTTATATTAAAACACCTATAATATAAAATCCTAATATAAATGTGCCTAATATAAATTACAACTATATTAAACTATGTCATATTAAAATTAAACTATGTAACATTAGATTAATAAAACCTAAGTTAATATACGATGACTAATAAAACCTAAGTTAATACATATGACTAATAAAAACTAAATTAATAATTGTAATCCTAACATTTAACTATATTATAAATGATGTGCCTATGGTCCCTCCTAAAATTTTCACTGGTTTTTGGGGAAATGTTTTTGCTATATAATTAAATATTTCCTAAAAAAGATAATAATTTTCTTTTGATACATCAACTTTCACATTGTGCTAAAGTGATCTTTTTTTGTTGTTAAAATAATTAATATTTTTTGAAACATAAACCTTGAAAGTAACTTATTCTTTTATTTTTTTATACAATAATAAAATATTTTTTATGCGATGATATGCTTTTTACATTAAACTTCAAAGATTACAATTATGGATGTTGTGTGCTATAAGACATGTGGAACTATGACCCTATGGAACTATGACTTGTGGAGCTATGACCTATGGAACTATGATTGGTGGAACTATAACCTGTGGAACTATGACCCTAGGAACTATGAACCTAATAACTATGACCTGTGGAACTATGACCTATGGAACTATGGCCTATGGAAATATGACCCTAGGAACTATGACTTGTGAAACTATGACCCCAGGAGCTATGACCCTAGGAACTATGATCGGTGGAACTATGACCCTTGGAACTATGAACTATGAAACTATGACCTTTGAAACTATGACCCTAGGAACTATGACCTATGGAAATATGACCTGTGGAACTATGACCTATGGAACTATGATCGGTGGAACTATGACTTGTGGAACTATGACCTATGGAACTATGACCAGTGGAACTATGACCTGTGAAACTATGACCTAGGAACTATGACCTATGGAACTATGACCTGTGGAACTATGACCCTATGAACTATGACCTGTGGAGCTATGACCCTAGGAACCATGACCTGTGGAATTATGATCCCATGAACTATGACCCTAGGAGCTATGACCTATGGAACTATGGCCGATGGAACTATGACCCTTGGAACTATTACCTATGGAACTGTGACTTGTGAAACTATGACCCTAGGAACTATGACCTATGGAAATATGACCCTAAGAACTATGACCTATGGAACTATGACCTATGAAACTATGACCTAGGAACTATGACCCTTGGAACTATGACCTAGGAACTATGACGCTTGGAACTATGAACCTAGGAAATATGACCTATGAAACTATGACCTAGGACCTATGACATGTGGAACTATAACCTCTGGAACTATGACCTATGGAACTATGACCCCAGGAACTATGACCCTAGGAACTATGACCGGTGGAACTATGACTGGTGGAACCATGACCCTTGGAACTATGATCTATGGAACTATGACCTGTGAAACTATGACCTCTGGAACTATGACCTGTGGAACTATGACCCTAAGAACTATGACCTGTGGAACTATGACCTGTGGAACTATGACTTGTGGAACTATGACCTGTGGAACTATGACCTGTGGAACTATGACCTGTGGAACTATGACTTGTGGAACTATGACCAGTGGAACTATGACCCGTGAAACTATGACCCTAGGGAATATGACCCTAGGAACTATGACCTATGGAACTATGAACCTAGGAACTATGACCTATGGAACTATGACCCTAGGAACTATGACCTACAGAACTATGACCTCTGGAACTATGACCCTAGGAACTATGACCTATGGAACTATGACCCCAGGAACTATGACCCTAAGAACTATGACCCTAGGAACTATGACCTATGGAAATATGACCGGTGGAACTATGGAACTTGAAACTATGACCTATGGAACTATAACCCTAGGGAACTATCGTTACATAGTTTTAATTTTTAGGTGTATCTAAAATTAAAAAAAAATATTTTCTTGCTTATTCTTATTTTTTTTTATTTTTCTTCATTAAAAAGTATTTTGTATAATTTTAGGATAAAGTAATATTTTCTATATTGTATATAGATTTTGTCATTTTTCTTATATCTCATAGTTGTAAATATGAATTTGAGAGGTTTGAAACAATGCTTTTTAAATATGTTTTTCATTCAAGAGTTTTAAAATTTATTTAAAAAAAAGTTATTCAAATAACTCAAGAAATTTCTTTATGTTTATGCCTTAGCCTAATGCTTTATAGGAGCTGCGGATCATCTGGAATTTTGTTCCTCTTTTATATCTGTTTCCTCCATGGGTTTGCTATATCTCGAGTCCACAAGCCCGCAACATGGTTCCATATTAAAATTTCCTTTGCAGAGTTTCGGGGAAGCCAAGCTTTTGTTCCGCATAGACAATCAGAACTCCTGAAACTCTAAAAGGTGAAAAACTCTTAACAGGAAAATGTTAAAGCCACATATTAACTGACCTATCATCCAACATGTCAGCTGACTTGTCAACTAATGTGTCACTTGCTATATGTTGCCACATGGTGACACGTTTAGTACTTTTGGGCCCCCGAAAACTTCATTTCTGTTTAACATGTGTCATCTTGTGATTTTCCACGTCATCTATATAATGCCATTTTTCCATGTCATCTTGCGGGTTGTGGAGGTTTTATCCTCTAAAGAGAACTTTAATGTCATATAAGACTCCATAGTACCACGGGTTCACAACCCCTAAAGCTCGAAAAGCAGATAAGTATGATTAATTAAGCACTAATCAGTATTGGTAAGACTCCAATTAAGAAAGGATTTAGATCTAATTGTTGTATTTAAATAAAGGGATTATATATTCATTTTTGGCATGTTTTCCTATGTGGTATTAATTAAGAAGTATTTCTTATTTATGGGCCCTTGAAAAGTGCATTTATGTTTAACACGTGTCATCTCTAGATTTTCCACGTCATCTATATAATGTCATCTTGCCACGCCATCTTGCGGGTTGCAAAGGTTTTATCCTCTAAAGAGAACTTTTATGTCATATAAGATTCCGCAATCCCGCGGGTCCGCAGCCCTGAAAGCTCGAAAAGCAGATAATTATGATTAATTAAGCGCTAATCAGTATCTGTAAGACGATAATTAAGAAAGGATTTATATCTAATTGTTTTATTTAAATAAAGGGATTATATATTCATTTTTGGCGTGCTTTCCTATGCAGTATTAATTAAGAAGTCTTTCTTATTTATGGGCCCCTGAAAAGTGCATTTATGTTTAACACGTGTCATCCCTAGATTTTCCACGTCATGTATATAATGTCATCTAGCCACGTCATCTTGCGGGTTGCGGAGGTTTTATCCTCTAAAGAGAACTTTTATGTCATATAAGACTCCACAGTCCCGTGAGTCTGTAACCCTGAAAGCTCGAAAATAAGATAATTATGATTAATTAAGCGCTAATCAGTATGTGTAAGATGGTAATTAAGAAAGGATTTATAGCTAATTGTTGTATTTAAATAAAGGGATTATATATTTATTTTTGGCGTGTTTTCTTATGTGGTATTAATTAAGAAGTATTTCTTATTTATGGAGGGTGTAGCAATAGACTGCAAGGTAATAACTTTTACCACGGTTAACATTAATTCCAAATCTAATAACATATTTTTCGAGCCCTTTTCCACCTTTATACTTGGGCGCCTTATACTCGTTCTTATTCTGGTTTTCCCTTGTAGGTATTATAATCGAAATCCCGCTTTCTTAATTTTATGGCACCCAAGAAGCTGAACAAGTTTGCAATCATGGAAGAACCATCACTTACTTCCGATATATATTTAGATACATGGTCTAAATTGACAGATAATCCCAAGTCTTGGCTTGAGATTTATAAAATCTTTGAAGGAGATACACAACAAGAGGAGAAGGATGATGGAGAAATGGGAGAATATATTACAAAGAGCAGATTAAAGGACCTTGCTACTTCAAAGATTCATAAGGTTGGTGCTAGACCGAGACTATTACCTTACACATATATGATTTAGTGGGATTTGGAGCACGTGGATACATCAAAGAGAGTTATTTTTAACCATCAACGCCAGATTGTTGGTTCTTTCATACCCGATGATTTCTAGGTAATGTATAAAATTTATGCTGCTCCAAAATATGCTTTTAATGAAGAATTTATGTAACACCTTGTTTCCCCCAGTTTGTAAATGTAACTATAATGGCCAAGAGACTATGGAAAACTCCATATGTGTGAATGTTGATTTGATGGACCTTTGTATGAAAGGTAAATGAATGTAAATCTTGTTATTTACTAGAAAATGGATAAGTGTTGCATGATTGCTGGAAGGGGAGTGTACTTAGAAAGATCACAAATGCTATACAAGGGGATGGTGAAGGGGACGAAGAATGGTTGCATTAACCTTCACGAAACCAGTACTTACTAGATTTAATTACTCAGGACCAGAACAATCCTTTGACCCAGAAATGAATTATAGTGAGGCTGGTAGGTGGGAAGACCTCCTTAAGAGTTAATGAGGGGATGGGGCATATTACCCATTTGTAAGGCTTCCATACTTGACCACGGGCTGGGGATTCGAGCCACACACAACCTTGCTGAAAGAGGTGAGAAAGGAAGGTGTGGTGGGCAGAGGGAGACCTGTGAAGAGTGCAGAGACGAGAGGTAAAATCTCACGGGTTCAAGAAAGAACTGGAAATAAGCGTCCTGGTCATAGGAAATGGTGGGGAAGGTTATGATACAAGCTGATAAATGAGGCCGATCCTCCTTGCTTGGTATCATGTAAACCATTGCCAAGACCATGTGGGAGGAGGAGAGTAACCTCCATCCCTACTGTTGTTGAGCCAACATAAAAGATTGTGTAGCAGAACATTGTGGTCTAGCTCGGGGGTGGCTAGTGGTAAATTCGTTTAGAGTGATTGAGCCTATGGTTGGGTGGAAACATGCACCCCTTCCAGCAGTCGCTTCACTTGTCCGGTTCTGATAAGTATTTTCCCTGCTTTATTTGTTGAACTGGAATGATGAATGAATACTTAGAATTATGCATCTGTGCATTTATAAATGTATTCTGTGTGAAATGGCTATGTTATGTGTATGATTTCATCTCCTCGTGAACTTACATTTACAACTGATAGACTGTATGCCCAACTTAACTCCGAAGGCTTCCCGGGGCATAATTTGTTAAGATGGTCGAGATAGAAGATATCATGTTGACTCGAAACCATCCATCTGAAGAGAATACCTCTTCCAGACCCCTTTGTCATGCGACTGAAATTCCAGACCCACGTCCTTAACCCTTTCATGGTAAAGCTCAGGAGAGGTAGCGAAGTTGAAGCCTTGAAAAGAGGAGGTCTATTCATTTAGAAGATGAGTGGAAGAGATCCATTCGAAATAACCCATATGAACGATACCCAGGAACCTTGGGATAATCCCAAGGGGGCCATGTTCCCTTGGCCTCATAGCTTTGAAAGTTTGGGACTTTGGAGAAGACCAACCTTACTAGCCTTACACGGACTGAAGATGACCAAGAGACTCGGTATCCTATGAGAATGACCGATGATAGGTGGTTCCACAGGTGGTTGGGTGGACCTCTCTCGCCAATTAAACTGAGGCCTGAAACCCTAAAGGTCGGAGCCGCGAAGGACCTAGTACCGTAGATTGCAAGATCCTTCAGATCCTTTCCCAACCGTCGCCATATTGGTGATGCGTGGCGCTAGTCCCTCTACTTCAGAAATTGGACACTTCAGAAGGTAAGAGGAGTTTTCTTAGAAATACTCCCGAACGTTGAAATCCAGAGGTAACAAGAGCCGCAGATCTATAGGTCTATGTGACTGGATCTCAACCGTGAAATTTGAGGAATGTAGAAACTTTCCAGCTCGAGGTGATGAGGCACAACGATGTCACCCCTGGTGATGTGGATCCGAACTTAACGAGCCACGTGCCACCTAGTTTAATGTGCATCACCAACCCCATAGGACCCTTGGATCGTGACGTGCATCAACCGGGGTGAGGGCACGTGTCACCCCTGATCCAACTACGTGTTAGCCCCTGGTACATGCCCACCTAGATATCGTGGTTGGAGAAGTGACTGGGACTTCGAGAGTCTGCAACTTCAGAACTTCGGAGGATTTGGAGCATAGTATCATAGAGAGTCCAAAAAATACTTGAAGCACGAATTAGCGGAGTATATCTGGACCGTCCATTAGAAATGACAGGTGTCGTCATCTTCTGGACTTCGTAGCGGAAGTACTCTGGATGAGTGGAAGAGTGGAGGGTCGAGAACTCTAGAAGCCTGAGACCCAAATTCAATCTCAGCCGTTGGCTGTGACTAGAGTATGGATCGTCGATTCGATCCGTGTTTGTCTGCGTGTTCGGACTTCGACAAAATCAGAGTCAAGTGAGCCAAGAACACCCGAATTTTGAATTTCCCACGTGTGCGAGGAACCTATTGAGTCAGACCCGCATAGAAGTCCCATGGCCTCAACCAATGAACACCTAAGAATCTTGAGAGAGGCGTATCCGCCAGTTCTGATTTTATTTCCGAGTATGGTGACTGTGGCAGGAAAGCCCTGGACGAGAAGAATGGGATTTGAGACCCCGTATGGAGGTCTCAATTTCTTAAGGAAAATGAAATTTCGACGCCCCACCATGGGTGTGTTACAAATTGGTATCAGATCATGGTTACAACACTTGGCCTGCTTGGGCTCATGGACACGTTGCGTAAAAACCACATTAAAGGGCTTTAAGGGTGACACTCGACCTTACTTCCTTCCTAAAAAGTCCGGTTAAGCCCTTATTACAAAAAATAATGAAATCTTCCTGCTGTGTGTGTGTATATTTAAGAAATATGAGCTATGTGTTGTTCATGAACTAATATACTGTTAGCTAATATAAATTTTTTTGTCAGCATTCAAGCGGTCGGTCAGCCGTGGGAAAATACAAGCATAAAGGATGGTGGCACACCATGAAATGGGGCATGGCTCTCATAATAGAGACAAATAATCTGACGAGAGGAGGGCGGTAGAGACTCCTCCAAATTTGGCTAGAACTGTAAGGAGCCTCATGGATGAATTACAGATTTGCAAGGCCGACAATGAGATATTGATAAAAGAGCAAGAGAAGAAAAAAAAATCAATTCAGTCTTGCTGCAGAGTTTATCCGACATACAGAGATAGCTGCAGCATGGACCTACCACTAGTCATGTGGACCGACGAAAGACGAAGAGGAGTCAAAGTCCACCTGAGATACGAAAACGTGGTCCCATAAGTGGCCACACTAGGAGGAGTACCTCGAGGAAGGTCCAACCTAGAGACAGGGGGCACTCATCGGGAGAATCCTCTGGAAAGGAAATTGGTGACTTAGAGGGATCTTCTAGTAGTAAAACTAGCTCACTTTCCCAAAGGAAAAGGAAGAAACAAAATCATTCGAAAAGTCTCGACCCTGAAGAGTTCAAGAAAGCCAAACCACCCTCTTTAGATGGTGAGATTAAGAAAGGGGAAGAGGCATAAGCCTAGCTGCTTGGACTAAAGAAGTACTTCAGAGTCCATGATTTCTCTGAAAAACTTGAAGGCTCGAATAGCCACCTTCAACCTGAATGGAAAGGCTTCCATTTGTTGGGAAGACCTTAAGAATGTGAAATGAAGCCATGAAGATGACCTATCTTGGAAACGGTTTGAGAAACACTTCAAGAAGAAGTATATGTCAGAAAAATATTTTGATGAGAAGACTAAAGAGTTCTATGAACTCAAGCTGGGACAACTCACCATAGAGGAGTATGTCAGTAAATTCCTTGAGTTGCTGAGGTATGTACCCTACATACAAGAGGAAAAGGTAAAAGTGAAATGATTTATTAGTGGGTTACCTCAGACCTACCAGAACAAGATTGAGTTTGATGAGCCAAAGACCATAGAAGACACTATCTAGAAGGCAAGGTATTGTTATGAACAGTTCGGGCGTCAGACAGAAACTCACAAGGACTGGAAGTAGAAGAATAGTTCGGGGTTCAAGAATAAGGAGCTTAAATCCACAATATTTAAGAACTATAGGAATGATTCAAGGATGATCCTTCCTACCCGAAGTATGGACCAACAAAATTTCCCCTCCTAGAGTGGAAATAAACCTTTTGGATCAACACTGGGAAAGACCGACAACCCAAAGAAGGAACCCTTGAAATGTTGGGGTTGTGGAGAAGAACATATACTGAGGGACTATCTGCATAGACAAAAAAATAGTAGGAGAGTTTACAACATCCAAGAAGCTACCACCGTCAATGATGTGGCTAGGAGTATGCCACAAATTTATGCAGCCATGGATAATAAACAAGATGACCACCAAGCTTCATTGGTGGAGATGGAAGGTATGATCACCAACCATCTAGTTTCTATTTTAATTGACACTGGTTCTAATTTGAGTTATGTGGCCCCTTAGACTATGGATAAGTGTAAATTGCAGCCACAGATACATGCTAAGCCATGGTTGGTACAACTAGCTACTGGAACCAAAAGAAAAGTAGGGGAGGTCATACCAACTTGCCAATTCATTATGGATGGATTGCCCACCCAAGCTACCCTTAACATACTTCCCCTATGATCTTATGACCTGTTGATTGGTATGGATTGGATAGCTGCATAAAAAAACTAAGTTAGAATGTTAGCATAAAACCTTATAATGTATAAATGAACAAGGGAGAAAGATAACCATCTGGGGAATTCAAAAGACTGTTTCAGTGAGACGAATATCAACCCTTCAAATGAAGAAGTATTGCAAAAAGGGGTGTCCTCTATACACAATACAGGTGTTGAAGACTGTTGAGGATGACATACCAAACCTAGAGGACCACCCCCTATTAAGGGATTATAGATATGTGTTTCCAGAAGAGGTAACGTGTTTACCCCTAAGAAGAGACATTGAATTCTCGATAGAACTTGCACCAGGAGGAGTGCCAATGTCTAGGACACCCTATAGAATGAGTACACCCGAACTAGTTGAGCTCAATCTACAACTAAAAGAAATGATGGACAAATGCTACATCCAGCCCAATGTATCTCCATGGGGAGCACCAGTCCTATTTGTGAAGAAGAAAGATGGCACACTCCGACTATGCATAGATTATAGACAGCTCAATAAGACAACCATAAAGAACAAGTACCCCTTTCCAAGAATCAATGACTTGTTAGATCAATTAGGGGGTGATTCCATTTTCTCAAAGATTGACTTCAGATCTGGATACCATCAAGTCTGAATCAAGGATGAAGAAATCCACAAAATCGCCTTTAGGACAAGATATGGCCACTATGAATTTGTGGTAGTGCCATTTGGATTAACTAGTGCCCCTGCCACTTTTATGTGCTTGATGAACAATGTACTCAACAAATTCTTGGATAGATTTGTATTGGTTTTTATTGATGATATCTTAATCTACTCCAAGAATAGAGAGGAGCATGAAGAACATCTTAGACTTGTACTTCAAGTGATAAGAGAGCATAATCTCTACACTAAGTTTAGCAAGTGTGACTTTTTATAGAATCAAATACATTACTTGGCCCATGTTATATCTGAAGAAGGGGTGGCAGTAGACCTTGACAAGATAAGATCTATCATGGAATAGCCTACCCCAAAGGATGTTTAGGATATCAGATCCTTTATGGGACTAGCAGGATACTATAGGAGGTTTATAAAAGGATTTTCTAAGATTGGTTATCCAATCACTGCCCTCTAGAAGAAGGTGGTTAAATTCATTTGGACACTAGAATGTGAGTAAATATTTCTGTCACTAAAATACCTTCTGACCCACGCACCCGTGTTGAATATCTCAGGTTCAAAAAAGAACTGGAAATAAGTGTTCTGGTCATAAGAAATGGAGGGGAAGGTTATGATACAAGATGATAAACGAGGCCGGTCCTCCTTGCTTGGTATCGTGTAAACCATTTCCAAGACCCTGCGGGAGGAGGAGAGTAACCTCTGTCCCTACTGTTGTTGAGCCAACATAAAAGATTGTGTAGTAGAACATCGTGTTCTAGCTCGGGGGTGGCTAGTGGTATATCCGTTTGGAGTGACTGAGCCTATGGTTGGGTGGAAACATGCACCCCTTACAATAGTCGCTTCACATTGTCTGGTTCTGATAAGTATTTTCCCTGCTTTATTTGTTGAACTGGAATGATGAATGAATACTTGGACTTATGCATCTGTGCATTTATAAATGTCTTCTATGTGAAATGACTATGTTATGTGTATGCTTTCATCTCCTTGTGAACTTACATTTCCAATTGATAGATTGTATGCCCAACTTAAGTTCGGAGGCTTCTCGGGGCATAAGTTGTTAAGATGGTCGAGATAGAAGATATCGTGTTGACCCAAAACCATTCGTTCGAAGAGAATGCCTCTTCCAGACCTCTTTGTCATGCGACCAGAATTCTAGACCCACATCCTTAACCCTTTCATGGTAAATCTCAGGAGAGGTAGCAAAGTTGAATCCTTAAAAAGATGAGGTCTCTTAGTTTAGAAGACGAACGAAAGATATCTATTCGAAAAGACCCATATGACCAATATCCAGGAACCTTGGGCTAAGCCTAAGGAGGCCATGTTCCCTTGGCCTCATAGCTCTGGAAGTTCGGACCTTTGGAGAAGACCGACCTTACTAGCATTACGCGATCTGAAGGTGACCGATAGACTCAGTCTCCCGTGAGAATGACCGGTGATAGGTGGTTCCCCATGTGGTTGGGTGGACATCTCTCGCCAATTAAACCAAGGCCTGAAACCCCGTAGGTCGGAGCTGCGAAGGTCCCAGTACCATAGATCGTGGGATCCTTCAGATCCTTTCCCAACCGTCGTCATATTATGGATTCATGGCACTAGTCCCTCTACTTCGGAGATTGGATGCTTCAGAAGGTAAGGGGAGTTTGCTTAGAAATACTCCCAAACGCTGAAACCCCGAGGTAACTAGAGTCGCAGATCTGTAGGTCTACGTGACTGGATCTCAACCATGAAATTTGAGGAATGTAGAAGCCTTCCATCCCGAGGTGACAAGGCACAATGATGTCACCCCTGGTGACGTGGATCAAAACTTAATGAGCCACATGCCACCTTGTTTCATGTGCATCACCTACCCCATAGGACCCTTGGATCATGACGTGCATCACCCCGGGTGAGTGAATGTGTCGCCCCTAATACAACTACATGTCAGCCCCTGGTACATGCCCACCTAGCCAACGTGGTTGGTGAAGGGACTGGGAATTAGAGAGTCTAGAACTTCGAAACTTCAAAGTATTTGGAGCATAGTATCATAGAGAGTCCAAAGAAAACCCGAAGCTCGAATTAGCAGAGTATATCTAGAACGTACGTTAGAAATGACAGGTGTCGTCATCTTCCGCACTTGGTAGCGGAAGTACTCTAGATGAGTGGAAGAGTGGAGGGTCGAGAACTCCCAAAGCCCGATACCCGAAGTCAATCTCAGCCGTTGGCTGTGACCAGAGTATGAACCTTCGATTCAACCTGTGTCTTTCCACGAGTTCGGACTTTGGTAGAATCGAAGTCAGGTGACCCAAGAAAACCTGAATTCCGAAGTCTCGACGCGCGCGAGGAACCTATTGAGTCAGACCCACGTGGAAGTCCTGCGACCTCGATCAATGAACACCTGAGAATCTTAAGAGAGGCATATCCGCCAGTTCTGAGTTCAGTTCTGAGTATGGTGACCACAACGGGAAATCCCCGGACGAGAAAAATGGGATTTGAGACCCCGTATGGAGGTCTCGATTTCTTAAGGAAAATGAAATTTTGATGCCCCACCATGGGTGTGTTACAATTTATCTCCAAATTCAATGAGGAAGAGACTTCCCAGCAATAAAATGGTTTGCATTCATTTGTTAAGGGTTGGTGGAGAGATGAAACAAGGTTTATAGTTGATTTAACTCATGGGATTTATTCAACTTATTCTCACACTACCCATATTATGTATGCTGCAATGCTATTATGTAGACTGTTTGGGTTGAAAGATGTTGCTCACTTTCGGGTAGGATGGGTTCCTATTTTGAATAAAATTGAAAATGGAGAAACTTTTGAGTGGGTTAAATTGTTAATTGACAATCTGGTTAGAAACATAACAATTTTTAAAGCAAGAAAAACCAAAGGGGAATTCGCAAGTTTTTATATGTCTTCTTACATTATGGATGTTGTGTGCTATAAGACATCTTTTCATTTAATGAATTGGAGTTGGAACCCATGATCTTCCGAAGCTATTCATTTCTACCATGATAAGTTATGGGAAGAAAATATGAAGGATTCTTTTTATGGAATATCACACAATGTAAGAATTCCTCTGCATGAGTTAATATTTGGTCAAGCCCCTCTCAGATTTTGTCTACAAATGATTAAATATTTAGAGAAGGTTACAAATTGGTTTGTTGAGGAATATTTTTCTTATATCAGAGTTTTTAGCAGTCAAGTTTCTCCACATGCATTGCCAAGATTTGTATCTGACAAACTTGTGCTAAGTGAAGTGACATATCAAATAACAACAAAATCAATATCTAAGGAACTAAGAAATAATTCGAAGAAGCAATGACCTTATTACCCTATCTCAATTGGTCAATGCTTAATTTCATATTTTGGTCATTCTAAAGACAAAGCGAAATACCTGGAAGAAATCATTTTGGATGATATTGAGCTCAAGATGCATGATCCTTTACAAATTATTAGTAAACATTGTTTGGAAGTGGGATGGAAAAGAGTTTTCATGCAGAATCTGTCTTCGATAATTTTTATATAGGATTTCAATCATACAGTGAAGTGTTGACAAGAATTCAAGCACTTTTAGAACAAAAACAACATGAATTTTTGCATTTCCAGGCTCATAGAAGGAGTTGTTTGCATAAGATTTTACAGGGAATGGAATAAAAAAGCACTATAAATAAAGAAAAACAAGTTCAGAATGGAGATAACCCCATTAAAAATCTATCTAATCCTTTAAATTCATAATTGTCAACTCCAACATTAAACACAATGAGAGATGGAAGAGAAATCTTAGAGAAATCTACAACAAGTACAAAAAAGGGGTTACAGAGTAAAACTGGTTCTAGTGAAGATATGATTAAAGACTATGTGTTATTTGAAAAATTTCCTTTAATTGCGACATAGTAATCCAGAAGTGCAAGATCTTGTGCAAATTAGTAGACTTTTAAATACAACAACAAAAGAGATGGATTCACAGATACATTGCACAACTCTTGGTTCTTCTATTGCATCCCTCACACCTTTGTATTCTATTTCTGGAAACCCAAGTACATAAATAATTTATGTAGATTATGTTGAACCTATTGAATTAGAGAAAATGCCCTCATCCGATTTCTTTTTCAATAAAAAAAGAAAAGAAGTGGTTGAAGGAAGGATTTCGAAAAAGGAGAAATTGGTTGTTAAAAAACATAAGATTTTTTTTGATGGCCAAGGTCTAAATGACACTGAAATTGCATACAAAATTGATGGCTCTATAGAGGCGTTTGCTTCTGCAAATTCATGGTCTGTAGGTAATATTTTTCAGCAAGTAAAACAAAGAGATCAATTAATTAAGCAATTGCAAGATCAACTAGTGCAGACTCAAGCTTCAATTGAAGAACACGTAAAATCCAAGATAGTTTCCATACAACAACAATACCAACAACTCATTTCATAATTTGAAGAGAAATTTAAGGTAAACTCTCAATACTTAGACGAACTTAAAAGTTCTTTATGTCAGAAAGAAGAGAGAATCAACCAACTTGAAACTCATGCCAAACAAGCTGAAGATAAATTGATAGATGTCTCCTTGTTTAAGAAACAAGCTTTAAAAGTTAATGAAAGATTACAAAAAGCTCAAGAAGAATTTGGTAAAAGTTTGGACATAATTTAGAAACAATATATTATCGTTATGGATTCCTTGAACTTCATTGCTGATAGAGAAAGTGATTTAAGTGTTTCTAAACATAAAGTTAGAGAAGTTATATCTTGGAAATGAAATCAGATTCTGAGAAAGAGCAAATGAGAAGTGAGACATCTCTTAAAACTTGGGAACATCATATTGAAGAGAGTAAAATGTTGGTAAAAGAGGTTAAAGCTGCTTGTTTAACTTTTCTATTGTCTATTGAAGATAAAACAGAAGGAATTGACCTTGGTGAGGTTCACTTATTTCTTGAAACAATCAAAGTGGGAGAAATTGCACAAAGTTTAAAAGAAAAAGGGAAAAATACAAAGAAGATATTAAAAATATAAACTTTGTGACTTTACCCTAAATTATCAATGATTTCCCGGTTAATCAAATTCAACAGGTTCACCTTACTCAAAGGGAAGCAAAGAAAATGCATAATAGTTTGTCCATGGTCGATAGTGAAGCCTTTAACTTTGAGTTTAATGCCACAATAAAAAGTCCAAAGTTTTTAACTGAATTGTTAAAAACCCATGCAAAAATCAGGGAGGCACAAGCAACATAAGTCCAACCAAAGGAAAGATAATATAATGCTTCCTCATTCAACAAATGAAAATGTAGCATTAAATAAGAAGAATGAGAAGAATCTAGACCCTGGACGAGTGTCTAAAGTGGATAAGATTTACTTTATTTTGTGATGTAATATATTTCATTTTGGCCTTTCATTTTTAGGTTCAATCTATTTCATAGTATCTAGGAAGTAGGATCTTAACCACTTATGGTTAGAGATCAGATTTTGTATAAAAAGTATCAAAAACATTTCATAAGGTTTTTTTGGCCGAGTATGTAATAACTGATAATTTTGTTGATACAATCATTTTCAAAGAAAGAGGAATTCTACTATTTTGTTTAGTGGATCATGTGTCTTCTTGTGTTATCGTTTGTTTAAATGTGTAATTCCCTTTACTACAACTTCAAAAAAGGTTTCCAGTTATGCTATGAATCCTCACAATTCAGTAACACTCATGTTGTGAGGGGTTATTTAAAGTTGCGATTGAGGTACAATTTTTCCACTGGTTTACTGTGAGTAGACTAAGACCCGTGCTTAATTTCATGAGCTCATTTGGTATTGTCTAATTCATAATATAAACTATAATTATGTCTAATTCAATCACCACTAAGTATAATTGTAGTTTAAAATTCACAAACAAGATAATTTGTAAGTATTTTGGAGAACATGACATCTCAATTTAGATAAGTCATTAATATCATATTGAATAGTTCTTTTCTGTTAACCCATTCCCATTTTTTATATTAAAATATTTTATCTTATTTACATTTTTTACACTATTATATATCTTATTTTAGGTTAATTTAATGTTATTAGAGATTATGCACATTTTTATTTATTTTTCTATTTTTAGGAAATATGTAAATATTATTCTATTCACTCCATCATATTTATTGTTACACATTAGTTCTTCCGATCTTTTATTTTGTTTTGCTTAAATATTTTTTTTATCTTTTTTTTAGTGTTGGCTTTTAAAGAAACATTTTATGTATTTTCAAAAAAAAATACTAGTCTATCATTTACTTTGTTTTGAGATTACTACAAAGAAACAACTTTGATTTACTGATTTATTGAAGAAGTTAATAATAATGAACCCATGACCATTTGCATTCAACATATTATGATTGAAAGAAGAAATTTTTAACAAATTCAATTTTTATGATACACAAATGACATTCATGTATGGTTTCCATATGAAAACTTCAAAAAATTCATTCTCTAAAGGATTCAAAATAATATATTATAGAGTGAAAGAGACATTGAAACCATCTTTGGTTTTCATAAGAAAAGATTCGCTAAAGGCATATACGACATAGTGGAAGACACATTGAAACATGAAGTGAAACATTAGTTCAAAATAGTTTTAAAGATTTTTTTTATGTGTGTGCATGTATGGTTTCCAAAATATACATATTTTAAGAAGTTGAATATTTATGCTCTTCAAAAAAATATTTTATATTTATTTAAATTTAAATTCTTTATCTACTTCATTACTTATAGTTCAAAACCTAAATACTAAAAAAACGTCATTTTACATTTTAAATATATAATATATTTACACACATAAAACATATTTGACACATACTTTTTATAATAGTAGATATCCCAATTGTAATTTACAAATTAGAATTTGAGTTTTCCTTTATATTTTATTATTATTTAAAGTACGTGGTGTTAGTGCTAGAAGTCAACTCAAGACTTCTATTGAGTCAAGCCTAGCACACCTTGTTTCAAAATGTTCAATAAGGGTTTTAGAGATGGTTAGATTCTTGCCTGGTTTGAAAGGAAATAATGGTCTGATCTATTAAGATCACTTACCTAGGTGCAACCAGTCAGGTAAATAAAACTAATGATTAGTGGTTTAAAATTTTGGATGATGTCATTGGGAGAAAGGAAAGACAAAACTGATAATTACACTAATAAACAAACTTGTTTGTTAATGTATTTATGCAACAGCAGAATAAACCTTTATCTAGAAATTCATTCCAAATAAGATTTAAGGAAGAACACATAAACTAACCATTAGCTTTATTAGTAGTTGAAGT
The DNA here is from genome assembly GCA_009831015.1 of Picea engelmannii. Lineage (NCBI taxonomy): Eukaryota > Viridiplantae > Streptophyta > Pinopsida > Pinales > Pinaceae > Picea > Picea engelmannii. Next base: position 17,646 of record ML829091.1, on the reverse strand, counting down.
CTTTACATAGGTAAGATAAACCAAAATAGTCTTTAGATATAAAATTATGAAGCCAAAAAAGGGATTACACTCTTTCTTCCTCTACTTCATGAAATATATACCAGTTTCATACATTTATGATCAATCTGATATTCGAGGATATCTCAAAACTAACTCCTACAGGCCCTAAGGGAGAATTTTTCCTATATCTATTGATATATAGAAATGGAAAACAATTAAAATTTAGATCCTATAATCTAGAAAACAACATTGCATAGAGATAGGTCCTTGGTTGACTTGATTACACCTGGATGGTACGCTGCATCCTTCACCTAGTCTTCTGAGATCCACCTGATCCTCTGTGATCCATCTGATCCAACACTTTGGCAACTCAAAATAGATAATTGATTTGCATTGTCATCCATAAAAAATAGGCTGTAGATTGACTTAAAAAGGGATATCTTACTCCTCATGATTCCATAAAACATTTACCTCATCCTTTTCCTTTCCCCATCACAAAAATGCAACTCTGTGTCTTTTACTGCAAAATCGACTGCTACAGGTGTTCCTGTAGCGCCAATAGTTTTCTTGTGTGGAGAGTTGAGGGAACTTCCTGTAACGCCATTTTAAAACCATATTTTAACATACGTAATGCCTTTTTCTTGCCCAGGTTACAACCAACATTATCCATAAGGAGATAAAACCTTAAGTGCATGTAAACAAAAAGGTTTTCTTCAAGTGTCAATCAAATTTTAGTCAAAAAATAAGATTTTCATAGAAATTTAAGCTCTCAAATTGAAACTTCTCCCTGTAAGACATATTTAGCTGCCTCATCTAACATATCCAAACTGTTTCTTCTTGTTTTCTTTGTTTGAGAATGCGTTGTCATTTTCTTTGGCTTATCATCTTCAGATCTGGTCATAGGTTTTGGGCCCTTCTTGCTTTGTTTACTTTGTTTCCTCTGTAACCTGTATTACCAGATTAACAATCTGAACCCTTTGTCCATCAAATCCTTCAGTGAATGCCCTAGCTACATCATAGTGGTAACCATCTAATTTGGCACAATACATATTCCAACCAACTTGGTTGAAGACATGTCTAACGATTTCGTATGCCTCCATAATATCAGGTCCTTCGGGTTCCTTTCTGTTTACATGTCCACTTTTACCCATATATGTCATCGTGACCAAGAGACTGGATTACTTGCTGAAGAAGTGGGATATGTCATCTATGTGGAGATATACACAGGATTTGATAGCGCCACATCTGCATACTATGATGTTGATTGTGTACTTGATAACTACCTTGAACTTTCATTCTTCTAGGTAGGACAATCCACATCTTCAAAATCCTCCAACAATACTCATAATGATGAAAATCAGGGACAGGTGGAAGTTCCTGTAGCGCCCTGAAAAAGTTGTCTTTTGAAATTGTTTGGATGTAATTGACTTGAAAAACAGTTTTCAAACTCTGGTAATTATGAAACATGATTTATGACATGACATATGATTGTGATTTATACATCATTTAACCCTTTCTATTTTGGATTGAGACCCAAATAATCGTATCAACTCTTTTGTGGAAAGATTTAAAACTAAATGATGTCATGAGACAATCATTATAGACATGTGCATAACTCCTCCTATCCCCTCTTATGAGACTAAATATCTCTCATTCCTAACAACATAACATTATTTTGACCCCCATGATAAATATTTTGAACCTTTAACAAAATATGATGAGGATTTATAACCTATACAAAAAATTTGTAATGAAGAAAGTAAGGGTTGAGAGATAAAACTTTGTAGAACATTAGAGGTGATAACACTTGGTATCTGTTATTTATTATTTATATTTTTAAAAGATGGTGATTTTTAAAAATAAAATACATTCTCATATATTTACATGTAAAAATAAATTATATATTCTCATATATATATATATATATATATATATATATATATGTTATGTCTAATGCTATTTTTATTACAAATATTTCTCTTTTATGTGTAAAATAAGAAATTAAATATCTTACATCTTACAAAAATTTTGCACTATTGATTCCTAGTGACAAGTTCACCATAACTATGGAATATTGTTTATTCAAACATTTTTATTGTCGAAGCAATCAATTTGTCATTCCATACATATTTTAATATTAAAAAGAAATGTACAATTTTATATGAGAGTAAATTTAATAAATATATATTTTGAGCTTTAAAATCCATCTTAATCAACTTGTCATTCCAGTACATATTTTAATATTAAAAAGAAATGTACAATTTTATATGAGAGTAAATTTAATAAATATATATTTTGAGCTTTAAAATCCATCTTCAAAAACATTATGTTTGTATAGGTCTTTTTCTCTCCCTTTATATGTGTATATTCTCAATGTAAACCTTTATATTCATATTATTCTTAACATAATACAAATGTTAAACATACTATCAAAATACAAATTTCTTTATTTAAGGATTAAGATATACTTGCAAATTTTTGTTTGATATTTCTTCTCCAAGTTCATTCCCAGACCTTGTTCAATTCTTCAGAAGTACACAATTATTGTCGTTCAAATATTTGCATACATACTTCAACAAATATATTAACACTTCAATAATTTTTTCTTGAATTCTATTCATATCCATTATATTTTTCCCAATAAATTGATGCAACAATATGTTTTAGGCGGTCTTTTGATTCCCTTTATCTATCCTTTTTTTAGATAACATGTTAAATGTATGGCGCCATTGTTAACAATAAAATCTATTACAAGGATTGGAAATGGAGATATTCTTTCCTTCCACATTCTAAAACTTCTATACTTTAAACCAACCTTAGAAGACTGTTATTTTGTACTTTGATTTTATGGAAGCAATACAAAAATGGACCCTTAGTTCCACTAAACAACTTCATTTGTAGATCTATCCAAAACATAAAGGATGTATTCAAGCGTCTTGCTTTGAACTACTCAAATTTACTTATATTGTATATAACTATTCTCTTGTTTTTTCCTCTACCACATCTCATTCCAAATCACACTCATTAGCCACATTTTATATAGAGTGTTAATTGTACATTGTTTTTCCATTTTTAACAGGGTTTTGATAGTTCATGAAATGAGAGTGTATACTTTGACCTAAGATATTTTTGCTGACCCAATATTGATCAAATATGTACAAGTGATTATGGAAAACAACCATTAGAAAAAAAAAAAAAACACCCCCAATCTTCATTCGTATTAAATCTTTGAATCCATACCTAAATGAATGGACATTGAAAGTCAAAGCACTTTCAAACAATGATCTATGCATATTCATTAATGCCAAGGGACCTTGCCATGTCTTTAACTTTGATGTTGTTGACATGGAAAGTAGTAAGATACATATTTCATGCTTGAACATCCACACAACACAACTTCACTGCAATGTCATGCACCACAACTATAGAAGGAATACACATCGCCCTAGCATTCTCCTACGAATGCTATGTAAAAATGAAAGATACTACCTATGTTTGGCTCCAAAAAATGAAGAGGCACGTTTGTATTATTTTTCACTTACATGGTTAAAATTTACATCCTCGATCACTACTCCACCCTTGTGATTCTGTAGCTTCTTCTATGTTTTGAACATAATTCTATACATCCAATGTTTGATCAAATGATACAATTGGGCATGTGCAAATATAATTATTGCTTGTATTATATGCCTACACCTTTTATGCACTAGGAATATATAGAGCTTTCCTATTTTGGGAAGATATGTATATTTTATCTTATGAACAATTACTGTAAATTTAATTCTAAATGACATCAATGACATGGTTTTGAATTTACCAGTAATTAATGATAATACTAGGAGTTGTCTTCTACTTTATTTCATTTCAATAGAAAATTATGATTTGATATCTAGGTAACAAATAGCTCTAGATGATATATAACATTAAAAAGTGTACACATGTAACATCTTTTGCTCCTTCTATATACTTGGAAAAACATATTATGTCAATCAATTGTCCATATTATCTTTGTTTCATCTTTTGTTCTCTTATTAAATATGATAATCGTAAAAACATATTATTCCATCTTTCCCTTTCCCCTGCTTCAGGGGTATGCTAGTTATTTCATCGTTCTTTTTTCACTTTACATGGTTAACATCTTTTCTTCTTCTATATTGTTTAGCTACATTCATTCTACTTAATGGTATAACTTGAAATTTATTATAATTTGGTGAATATTTTTCTAAACACATGTTTAATTTAGGGATTTTGGTTGATTTTACTATGACCGGTGGAATTATTAAAACCTAAACCCTGTGTCTTATTGTGTGTGAAATGGGTACAAAATTATGGTTCATGCTAATTATCATAAATAATTTGTTTAAAAGGATCGTTGGTCATCCTTGGATCAACAATCCCTATTCTTCTCGCTTTGGAAGGGTCATAAACTAATTGGTGTTGCAGGGTTATAAACCCTGGAAATCATTGTGATCATACACATACACCGTTCGGTTGGGATCCTTTAATTTGAGCTCTCAGATCATAACCTTTGCGAACAAACAAGAGGGTTGATCCAACACCATCAAATCTAAACAAGAGAGAAATCAACGATGGATATCAACAGGCGCACCATGAAGTTGTGAGTAAATAATGATTGAGGAAAGTGTGCTTTTAAATCCGAATAGTTCGTTCATAGTGCCGACGTGTCGTAATCCTGTCGACGCACATTATAAAGACCCGTTAACCCACCTTCAATTTATGTCACGCGAGCCGTTCATCTCAACTCACGATTAAGTTGTGACTACCGATTCAGGAGAAGGGAAAAGAACTAAACAATCTCAACGCTCGATCATCACCAATGGTCATATGTTTGTAAATATCCTAGGCGCTTCCGTGGGTGGAGTTTACACACATCAAAATTTAACTATGTCAAGAAGGATTTCACACCAGATTGTAAGGGGTAATTGTTTTATGTGATCAATTTTATCATTGAGGGTCTAGAGGATGAACATGTAGAGTAAGAAAATTTGATTGTGACTATTGGATGCATTGTGCAATTCTCCCTACAACTATACAAAAAATCTAGTTTAGATGACATTGAAACAAACATGGCCCTTGGCTCAAGCACAAACACACAACCAAAATCATCAAGCTACAGAAGGGATCATTCAAACATCAGGTTGTGGGTCATCATTGTTGTTTGGGGTTGGCCCCCAACCAATATGGCCACTAGGAAACATCTGTAATGATTGTTTATAGTTGTCAATATAAGGTTCTTGCATGTTGAGTTCAACATTATATGCATATAGAAAACAATGATGGGTTATGTAGTAGGGTTAACAATCTATCAAATTTTTTGATATTTTGAAATTGCTAATATGGGTATGGGGTTAGGTAAATGTAATATTAATTTAGAGGGTGGATGGATAGATATCATCAATTCGTGTGGGTCAAGTTTTGTGTGGATTCAATCATAATATTAGAAATGTTGACAAAGAATAGGTGTAATATTAGTACTCTATGGTGCTTGATGTAATTTAAATCCATTTGTCAATATCAATTATGAGATAAAATCTTCAAATCCATATGCATATGAAAATAACAACAACATATAAATATGCAATTAAACTAATTGTTTTCCCTGTGTGATTTATGACCCGTGGGACTCCCATATTAACATCCTGTGGCACTCTCCAGTAAAAAGGTGGCACTCTCCCCTGGAGGATAACTTTTCCAGATCTTATGCATTTCCATGACTTATTTACCATATTCTTGTGATAATTCCTCTATGAATGATAATGCAACTTCCTTTGCAAATACAACAAAAAGAGGAGCAAGAATACACTTCCATTTGTACTTTAAATGTTGGAAAACATAAACTTATAATCAGAGGGAATGCATATCTTCTCTCCCTATGAAAACATGCAGATCTACAAATATACTAAAAAAAATTAAATAGGGTTAGAAAAAATGTGCTCTACTTAAATATTCAAATAACATAACAAGTTGATTAGCTAAAACACAATATACTAACTAAATAACAAAAAAAAAGATAAAATAGTATACTAAAAATTAGTTTTTGATGTTTTTCATTTAAAAGCTCTTAACATGTACAATCACAATTAAAGCTTAACTATTGCACATGTTATCTCAATAATTCTTTACTAATTCCTAACAACACAGATAACAATATCTAAAGCTAGACTTGCTAAGTTCAGGCTAACCAATGGGCTTTGTACAATTTTCTAGAAGGAAGCAACAATAAGGGAATAGGTTTATTCAAACTATGGAACCTCACCTCAAAATAGAATAAGTGCAAATCCTTTTCTTCAAAATTCTATGCCAAAAAGTATGTGCCTTCTACAATTACCTAGAATATATATAGTCAACATAATTACATTGGGTTAACAACATCCAATATAGTAATAAAAATAAAATTGAGAGCAAATCTATGACAACCAATATTACAAAGATATGAACACATCCTATCTGACAAACCCTTGACATTAACAACTGAAGAGTTTCCAATTGGCCCAACATGTTCTAGAGGAGGAACATCAATGATAGAAGCTTATGCATCTATAATATAACGATGCAATTTTGGTGAGATTCCATAATAGCATCAAAATAAATTACATTACACGTATCCAAATTTTAGTTACATCAAATACACCTGACATAGTAGGAGAACTAGAATGGCATTGCATCTGTCTACGTTCTTGAGTTGAATTCACAACTGCAAAATGTTGCAAATATATAAACATCATAACACTACAAGTCATAAATGAGGACGGGTACACAAAAATTCCTAAACAAAATAAATCTTCTCACTCTATCTAACTTGCCAGGGACAACAAGAGATGCATTATTTGGGCGAGTACGTCGACGTCTATTGGAAGATTCAAAATTAAATGGTTCATATTAAGAGGAATGGACATTTAAATCAATTTCTAAAACTCTATTTCTTTTTTTTCTTCTCCTTTTATTTGTAGGGCCGAGGAATCTCTTATTTCGCTTGAGAGATGACTCAAAATCACTCAACCCAAGTGTGAAATTAAAATCCAATATGTGTCGATTATTGGCCTCATCCAACATCCTTTTAATTAGGTCCACCATATCTTGGGTATTGGTTAAAGTAGTGGGAGGACTATTTTGAAGCACATCTAGGTATCCCAACAATTCCTCCCTATCCAATCGAAGTTCCTCATCATATTGATCAACCATTCCAATGGCCACATGAKWCGTGTCAACATTCACATCAATCATTAATGTCTCCATAATTATCTCGGGAGGGTCATTGAATGCATCAGGTGCTGCATCATCAAATATATTAGGCTCTTCATTATGATCCAATGATGGATTTAAACCCTTCKATAGGAAGTACAACCACTCCACCTTTATGGTATTCTTGCAGGTGTTTCCACGAATAGACCGTGGAAATTCACACACCATAAAATTCTTGCGATACTAAGTCACAAGGTATTTTTTTCTCATGATCGGTTTGACTCCTCACCCARTATGCATGGGAAATGCTTTCATGGGGCCAACAATCATCATCTGTAATGCTTCTAGCTTTCTCCATTGAGGATTCAAACAACTTCTCCTTCTTGTGGTTATTCAAATATCCTTCTTCTTTAAAAATGTATTTGAATCTATAATATGACTCTACATGTATCAACAACATATATAGCAACCAATCCATTCTACGAGAACATTTCTTTCTTTGATCAGAAAAAAATTTGGACTTCAATAAACTATGGTATGCCTCCACATATTTCTTCACTTCTTGATTTGCATGACAAAAATAACAAAAACTAACCCACATCCCTAATTGAAAGAACTAAATTAGTGCAAAGATAATCTTTTTGGAAGAGGGAAAACAAAAACAAGAAAGTAGATTATGTGAGCTTACAAAGCTTATTACTCGCAACCCAAGTGCTATGAAAATAATCCAAGATTTTTTTCTCATTTGCAAAATCAGTGAAAAAATTATCCACATGCTTGACCACTGGTTCGACATTGGGGCAAGAGTTCATAATATAACTTAACTTGTTGAACATAACATTTTCTTGCTCTAAAGTAGAGGCCAACCTATAGATATTTTTTTTGCATGCCCTCCATACATGCCAAATACACAATATTAATCGACGCTGTGTGGCCCTCCTGTAGGATTTAATGCATTGATGTGAGATAATCTTACTAAATAAATACCAGTCACAAATAAATCAAATGAAATTTACCTCAAAACATAGATTTCTTCCAATGCATCATCGACCATGAATGCATTGACTTTCCAATCGGATGAAAATTGATAACACTTGTCCATTAGCAACTTCAACCATGTCACAATATCCAATGATGTATTTTGGGATGTCACAACCCATGCAACTAACACCCAACTTTGTTGGTCATCAAAGACCACAAGTGTGTACAATTGATATTGTGATATTCAGTAAAATTCAAAGTCAAATTTTAAGCTATCAATCACAATGAATCACAACCCAAACAATCATTTATTAATGAATCATTCAAATTCACCTTACCCCATATTTATTGGTACTGAGAGTTGAATCCATTCCTAGTAAACTATCATGAGATAGTTTGACCATTCTCTCCAACATCCATCTAGTTTGAATGCCAATTATAAAAGGAAAATTTGTACCATTAGGCTTCTAAAAAAAAATAAAAAAAATCATCTGGTCATTTCTAATACCAGAGGTTAACAGTCATTTCATCTTTCTTGTCAAGTTGATATTTTCCCTTTGTCAAGTGGTTATAAACATTTGCAACATATTTTCTAGTCAAGAAAAAATATCTATCACGATCTTCCACATCCATATCAAGATATTGTTCAATGTGCTTTTGATATACAACATCAATTAACACTTCTATAAAGAAGCAATTTTCTACAAAAGAGACAATTTCTTTCGATATCCTAGATTTACACAAGGGCCTATCCCCCCAGACTTGTCAAGTCTTCCATGACAAGGCCATCCTTCCTCATATTCATGCTCATATGTGTTGTATGTAAGTATTATTATGTTAGGGTCCTTATTCTTTACATTCACTAAAAAGTGGCATTGACATCCTCTCTTCTTTACAAATCAGTCGTTGCATGTATCTGAACACATTCCAATTTTGTCTTCTGGGCCATATGAACATGAGTAAATGCACTAGAAATTACAACACCTTAGCACAAAATCATATATATCCACTCATGAATAACCATTTTTGATCATATATATGTCAAGTCATAAGATGCATGCACCAACTAAAACAAAAACTCATTTAGAAATGCAAGAGCCATGTGATTGTGAAATACTTACAACTCATATAGCTTGTGACCGTTATCACTTTCTGCTGGGGTTTTTTTCACTTTGTGTAAGAAAGTACAAGGAGCATCGAGATTGATTTCTTCCCCTCTAATAAAATTAGGAATTCTACCTAGAGGGATTCGTGCAATACGATCAAATAAATGATTGTCTCATCTATATACATCAGTCCAGGTTAAATCTTTGCTAGAAAAGGTTGACTTGTCTTTTGGGTCTTGGACCTCAAGGCCCATTATAATATTGCATTTGCTTTGTCTACCCATTTTGTATAGATACCTAAAAAAAACATTTTCTCAAGAGTTAGATAACCAATATTTTAGAATCACAAATTTAAAACAAATAGAGAATCAATATTTTACAATCACGGTAAATGCATAATGCAGAGAGAACAAAGTTTTTACAATAAGAGATGGCGAATTTTAGAGACCCATAGAATGTAATATCCCCTTCTCATTGGAACAAGGGCTCAAGGACGTAGTAGTCTAGCTACCCCTCTAGACTATAGTCCCATACAAATAAGGGGAAGGAAAGTATGGTTTTGTCACTAGGAGATCTAAATTTATATTTCTAAAGTGACATTGGTAAAGGCTAAGGAAGATTTGTGTATGTAAGGAGAATTAAATTAAAAACCTTAACAAGTGATAAAAAACAACTCAATCACAAATTAGAAAAAWGAGGTATAAAAGAAAGAGRAGGGTGCACCTCTCATTATCCAATTATCATTATTCTCTTKCACTCTTGMACTCTTGAGCTAGACAACTTACGTTTTGAGGGTTTTGAGTGAACAAACCTTAGAAACCAACAAGGAGGTGAAATATTCCTTTGTTCTTGGTTCGAGCTTTTCCAAGGAGGTGAAAGATCTCTCCCTCACCATTCTAATCCAGTCACATGTATTCATCATGCAATATTTGGAGTTTGATGTACAAATATGAGGGTTTTGCAGYAGTAGGGCGCACCATTTGAAGAGAAGAAGCTYGATTTGCTTGGAGGAGACTYGATCTACATTTCTCCACTATTGGAGGTCTATTGCTAGGGTAATAATACCCTTTTGCAACTTTTACACCAAGGGTTTTCCTGTTGGATGATTTTATTTGGCTTGGGATGAAGAGGGCACAAATCCCATTGGGGATACTCTTAGATCTAAAGGAAGCCTTGGGGTTTTTCACTTAAAGTTGGATCCTCCCTACTCTATAGCCTCCGATCTACATTTTGAGGGTGTTTTGGTATTGTTTGGAGGCCATTTAATAGGAGGCTGAAATATTGAGCATTTCCATCTAGTTAGGGTCGTACCAGTTCCAGATCCAACCATCCAGAGTCATACCAACAGATATCTAAAGGATTCTATTTGGGAAGGGAAATAAATTAATCTTGTAACTGGATATATTCAGTGGTTGAAGACGTAGGGTCTCTATATATTCTCCATTGTACCAAATGTATAGATCCATGTATGAGGATCTCTTCTAATATTAAATAAAGGTCATATATGAAGCTTATTGTCTTGTTTATGTCTTTATTTCCTTGCAAAATATTCCAATATTGTTTTTATGTCTTCAATGCAATAAAAATCCAAGAAAAACTCTTCAACACATCTTGCTGTAATCACAACCTGGAAAAATCAAACAACAACAAACACTAGTTCCTAGCTGAAATTGCTAAGTAACATTACAGTTGTATTAGAACAAATTTCCTTCGCCAACCTAAGCAAAATAACAAATGACTAGAAGAAGAGGCCGTGGGGGTCAACTAGTAACAAGTAATCTAGAAGAGGAAGAACATGAAGTCAGTATGGGAGAGACACATGAAACAAAAAATGAAGGAGGTACTTCAAAGAAGCCAAGAAACTATGCAACACACTCTTGCAGAAATGTAGAACCACCCGTTGTTCCTGAGATCGATTCTAAGGCTCAAAGAATAATGTCAGGAATCAGAGGTTTTAAAAGAAATGTTTTAATGAGTGTTTTTTCTACCTTTAGTTTTATGAGAAATGATCTTTAAATGGAATTAATAATAGGACAACATAGAGGCTGTATATAGTTATCTGAGTCGCAATTATAATATCAAATGATGTAGAAAGAATTATAAAATTGTTAAACAAAGTTAGGTATCAATTACAGATAAGTATCACCTTGTTTGTAGTAGAAGAAAAGGAGAAGAAACACCCTTGAAAAGGATATAAAATGCAGTAATTCACGCATATCACATGTCTTGTTTTACTCACAGTAATAACAGAGTAAAAGCTGTTTATTGAATGAACTTCTGGTATAACATGATCACAATAGACGTAATACTAAATTGCAACCAATCACTCTTCAAGAATTAAAAATATAAATTCGAGGAAATGGAAACACAGAGGAAACACATAAATCAAATTGAAGGAAACTTAGAATTTTTTTCTGCACTTGTATTAATACTAAAAAAAGAGAGTTTATCTATTACATTCAGTAAGAAGCAACCCTGAATAGATATTAAATCTCTGTATTTATACAAAATCTATCACAAATGAAAACCATTGGACTTCTTACAATATTAAACTAAAAATAACATTTATTTGAATAAAACAACAACGCGTAAATATTGATGAGTTTCGCTGGCGCTTTCCTCTGTCTG
>ML829090.1:116495-129193 GCA_009831015.1 Picea engelmannii | reverse complement strand
ATATAACTCTCAACGTGATTTTTAATTGCCCCTTTTCTTGGTTTTATCGAATCCACATAAATATCGTTGTTTTGACAAATTCTGCCATATGAATTTTGTCCCGAACATGTTTTATTTGCACTCTGTCATTGAATTTATCATTGCATGTTGAGGAGTGACTTTTTTTTTTTTGGCCATGTTTACCCGTAGATGTATTTGCATGACCCCCCTATTATCTTTAACTCATGCGCCCCCACATAACATAATATTTGCTCTTTTGTCTTTTTACCATAGTTTGGAATAAAGTGATAAGGGGGTATTTTTATAATAGGAAACAATTTTCCCTTTTAAATATAACTCTCAACGTAATTTTTAATTGCCCCTTTTTCTTGGTTTTGTCGAATCCACATAAATATCGTTGTTTTGACAAATTCTGCCATATGGGTTTTGTCCCGGACATGTTTTATTTGCACTCTGTCGTTGAATTTATCCTTGCATGTTGTGGAGTGACTCTCTTTTTTTCATGTTTACCCGTAGATGTATTTGCATGATCTTTGATAATTGATTTTTTCTTATAACTCAACCTTTTGTCAAAATTTCAACGTGGTATGTTGAGTATATATCCTGATGGTCAAATTGAGCCCCTGTTGTATTTTTGGCCCTGGGACCCCGTGCATCTAGATTCTTGATCTGTCTCAAAAAGTGTGAACTTTGCAAATTGTGAGACTGTTATGTTGAGCACTGTAAAATGATAAATACACTAAAGCCAAGAAATACATACAAATTCCCAGTTTAAATCCCCTAGGTGAAGGCACACTAGTCTATACCAACATGTTTACAAGAGATGCTATCCACAAATATTGTAAACCATCCCTTAAGTTTTCCTGCAAGCTTTTCCCTGAACTTTTCCCTGAACAAGAAAAGCAACAAAGTAGTATAAAAGTGAAAGATAATGATTCTTTTGTTACACTGTTTTCTAAAATTGATAAAGTCTTATCTCTTAATATATGGACACTTGCTAGTCGGGAAACAATATAGTCATAGAGCTTTCGACTGGAATAGTTTTTAATCAAAGGTATAAGATACATTGTGCTCTTGAAGAAGAGCTATAGCAAATCCCTTACGGTAACCATTCATCTAATCCAGCAATGATCTGGAGGAATTCTTTATTAGGAACCAAAGTGGGTTTGACCTGGACATGGATATCTTAAGTCAATTATTCGATGAAATAGTTTTGAACCTCTGTAGCCTGTATCAGTCCAATGTAGAAAACACTTTCCTGCCTACAGTAATGTGGATGAAGAGACAGCCTTGGAAACCACAGATATTGTAGGAAGAATCGAACCACAGATAATATAGGCAGAATTAAACAAGTGAAGAGATATAGTACTACCTTATATCCACAAAGTTTCCTGCACTTCTATTATCAAAGATATCGAGGACAGGGATCAGCAACGACTATAGGCATTTTAATGGCTTTTTTCATGTTTGTTTGGGACATACTGACATCCTTCATTTTGTTTGTTCAAGTTTCTAATCTACAATAACTTCTTGTACTTTGTATTGTGAAAAGATTGATGACTCACATAAATAACAAGTATAGGTTTCTAAACAGTTGTATTTATCTATTTATTCCGTATGTATTGGCATTCTCAGTTTTGCTGGTTCGAAAATTTTTGCACGAATCTTTGCAAATGCATCTTTTCACACTGACTCAGACATGTAATGAGAGTACATGTGAATGTCTTAATCTCAATGCCCTATTGTAATACATGTATACAGTTATTCTGTTCTAATTGTTTTAAAACTGATATGAAATAGTGTTTCAACACCAATAATAACACAAACATTACATTGCATAAAATCGTTCAAATACAACAATATGAATTAAATACTACTGAACACTCACAACTGTATATGCGCCCATATAAGAACCTCTCGCCTCTCCAGAACTCTAGCGGCCTTGATCTTATTCTTGTACTACGTCTTAGACCACTTGTCCATGATGTACCTGCTCCTATAGGAAATGATAGGATTCAGATAACCTATAAATTGAAACCCCTACAAATATGTACAGATGCAAGACAAATATGAACTTTAAAGCAATGCAAACCTATGCAAGACAGCGCATATGCAATTTTCCAGAAGTTACTACCAGTTAAAGCAATAGATTTATGTATTCCAGAACCAATAATAGAGAGAAAATAAATAAATACCTTCCAGGTACTGCCAATCCTGCCAATTCAGTTTTTCCTTCATTCTCCCTTTTTGATGTCTACTCAATGCACTTTCATTCTTCTTGAGGGGCTGGTTAGCAGACATAGTTGAGTTCTTTTTATTTTGTCTTGTTGAATTGGACTGCAATGATGAAGAAGTTGAGTTCCTTTTAATCAGAAAATAAATGTAAAGAAGAGTACTTTGAGGAAGAGAAATTACCAATGGCCTTGATTGTATTCTCATACTGCATCTAACACCACCTGTCCATAAAGTACCTACCCTTATAAAAGACAACATGATTCATTTATTTATAAATTGAAACCCCTACATCAGTTTGCAGGTGTATGAAAAATGAAGCAATGCAAGTTAATGCAGGCTAAGGGATATGCAGATTAGTAATGGATTTATGTATTTTCAAAAGTAGGCATAGCAATGCAAATGAGTAGTGAACTACCTTCTACACATTGCCAATCCTGCCTATTCAAAATTTCCATCATTCTTCCATTTCGATCTCTTCTCAATACATCGACATCACTCCCAAGGATCAAATGAGTGCATGTACTTAAGTTCTCTGTGTTTTGTCTTGTTGATTCAGGCTGCAACTTGGACTGAAAACATAGAAAAATGTTATTATTTAAATTCAAAAGAAACAAGTTCACACTTTGGGAAAGAGAAACTACTCAAAAAATATTTATCAAACATCTTACAAGCACGAGCATGAGACATTGAACCCCCCACCCGATGTTCTACCAGGATTTTGTATGGAAAAGAAAATGCATCCTCAATAATATGTTAGCTGTCAACACAGAAGGGCCATATGGGTAGGGCCTGCCCACTCTTCTGGGCATACGCAGGTGAACAAAAGGGGTTTTATTATTTTCCTGCTTATAGAGGAAGCAATTGGAATATGCATTAGGTCACATGTGAACAAAAGGGGTTTTATTATTTGCTTGCTTATAGAGGAAGCAATTGGAGTATGCTTTAGGTCACTAGGACTGTACCTTGTCACACATATATAGTGCAGACCTTCCAAGTCGCAAAGAGAACATGAGTACCTAGTAAGTATGAAGTTACAATTGAGCCACGAGTCTCACCAGCTTGAATCAAAATTAAGGAAATCGCAAACATAATATTCTTCAATAAAGATCCCTTCTATTTGAATTGTGAATAGACCAATTAGTTTGACTTGGCTAAGACTCGCGATTGAGCCATGAATCTTGTTACCCCTCATGTTGACATGAGTGGTAAATGGTCTTGTGCAGATTGGTGGAGTGATTCTAGCCTTCAAAAGGTTGGAATGTTGGTGGACATGGTTCCATACATCTTATATCTTCTTGAGTTATCACTTTGTGCTGAGGGAAGGGACTTTCATCATTACTTTTCCTTTCAGCAGGTCATCCCACATCGACTCCGACACATTATCTAGGGATGATCCAAAAGTGGATCACCTTGATAGTTGTTAGCCTCATTGGCCGTCATTTTGCATTTGACAAGGATGATCATCATTGGGCCTTGATCGAGTGATCCTTGTCAGTGTTCAACTTCAATACATCTTTCACAGTGACAGGTTGTTCTCGTATCTTAGGGCCCATTGGCATTATTGGTGGGTCCCTTTGCTCTTGGCAGGTGTTTACATTATTGTCATATGACTAAGTGACTTTCTCCCATGTGTCGACTTCAACACATTTTCCGCAGGGAGGAGTGTACATGGTTGGTAGTAGCAGGTAGCAGATTTGGATGAAATCACTTTTCTTTTCAGCGTGTCATCATGAGGACTATATATTTTCTGACTCCATTTCCCACTGGATAGGCATTTGGGTTTCAATCAGTATGAGAAGTACAAGGGTCTAGTAGTATTGTTATCGCACAGATTGTAGGTTGGGAAAAGCCCGACCCAATCCACAAATGTGGGACAACTATGAGAATAAAAAACCACTGTCACCTTAGATAGACAATCCCCTCACTTTAGTGATGATGAAAATCACCACAAGGGGGGAATCCCGGTGACCCTAGGGGAATTTAGACGGAAAGTGATATAATGGAAGATGAAACCCCTATAGGTCAAAATAAGAAGTGGAAAATGGCTTGAGTAAGAGTTTTGTTGGTAAAGGTAGGTTGCCAAAGTAAATTGTCCCTGCAAAAGAGTATTATACCTGCCCGAGACAAAACGAAATATGGATATATAAGCCAAATAATAAAATGGACAAGCAAGTGAAGCTTACTGTCCTATATTGCAGTAGTAAACAAGAATATATATCAGCAAGTAAATGATAACAATTGAAGTTGCTAGATACATGACCAAAAGTCAAGTAAGATGCAAGAGATTAAGCTAGCAATGACTAATATAACTCAAGTAAGATAAAGCTAGACTTTAGTGATAAAGTAAGGCTATTAAGAAAAGTTATTGAAGAGATATTATGACAGCCTTATGGCTGTAGCAAAAGGTTTCGACAACCGAAAAATTCAACCACCCAAAATCACTAATAAACCACCCAAAAGATGCGTTAGGGTTAACAGATTATTATGGCAGCTTTTTAGCAATTTCTGATGGTTGAAAAGTGAGTAAAAGAGAGAAGTTTAGATGAGTTTTCTGCAACCCTAATGGCTGTAGCATAAATTTTGTAACAGAAATAAGATGTCCTTGACCAATCAAAACGCCCTAGTGGCTCAAGCAAGCTATTAAGGCAGAGAATTGATTCCACTTTAAACAATTTGAATATCTCGTAAAATCACGTATTTCAATGCAGTAATTTATTTCTCTAATGCAATTTTCAAATTGGTGTTTTGTATCTATTGGGTAAATGGAGTATTGGATGTAAGAGTTAGATCCACAATATCACTAGGGGTGTAGGCTCTTCTACTCCCTAGAGCATGCAAAACTAACCAAGGTAAGGCTAGGAGGCTATAAGCCCTTTTACTCCTCCTAGCAACCTTGTAAAAAAATGGCTTATCAACTAGCAAATAACATAAACCTCGGTGGAGGGTGTATACCCTTATACTCCAAGGGTTTGAGACAAGATTATCAATGAAACTAGAAGGAAACACCAACAAAATGCAGAAAACCTTACCAATTCCAAAATAGCAAGATCAAACCCTAGTTACAAAGCAATATCCATCAATAAGCAAGAGAACAAGCCTCCAAGAGGTGCACACCACCTTAGCTCCACAATATACCAACAAAAAACACCATAAGATAGTTGCACAAGAGAGAGATTATCCAAATTTCCCAAGTAGGGCGAAAATTTCAGCCAAGTAGTCTTTCTCACATGAGAGAGCTATGATAAAATGAAATGAAAATGATCTTTATTTATACAAAACTCCAAAAAAGTGTTTGTCCACATAAAGTTAGGGTAAACCACAAAGTAAGGAGGCCAACCCCCTTTACTTTTCCCCTTTACAAAATATTTTAAGTTTGCACATGAAGAAAACCCTAAAAATGTGACGTCAAACCCTTCTAGGGTGACGTCTTGGTCACTTTGGCAAATCATTGAGCTTGAGGATGAAATCGTTGGGCCTCCAAAGGCCTTCCCTTCATGCATTGGGGTCTTCTCTCCAAGGTACAAGGGATCTCCCTCATCAAAGTTCCAAGTGTCCATCAAACACCACCATCACCACCAAAACCTTAGCCCTAGGGTGATGTCAAGCCTTCCAAAGTGATGTTTTAGCCTCCAAAGGCAAATCATTGGGCTTGCAAGGGCTAGGTGAGGTCCTCGAGGATCTCTTTCTTTGCCCCCAAGGGAAACGTTTATCTCTTGTACTGCCCCAAGGTCTGGGCCATGGCATCCAACCGATGGGCTTCATGTCGCAATGAAGGCCCAAGCTGGGCTTGTTCCTCCAAAATGTCCATCAACAAGGCCCTACAAAGATAGACAAGTACACCCTCCAAGGATCTCAAGTCAACGCATCATGGCAAGTAAAATCACATTTAATTAAGAGCCACCTAAGCATGTACATCAAAAACTACCTCATCAAATTACACAAGTGCCCAAAGACGCTATGCAATTTGCCAAGTTTAGGTATGGGAGGGTTGACAAGGTGACCTATTGGGTGAATCAATCCTTAAGTCAAGGAGTGTTTCCTAGGTGGAAACCTCTCTAAGTCATGTGAAGAAGATGAAGTGGATTGGGGGTAAGACTTTTGGGCATGGGGTTCATGACATACAAGGGTTCGTATTGTCTCATTTATGGGTGTCTTTGTAGAGGGTGTGTTGCACCTTCGTTTTCAATGCATCATTTTTCCAGGCCCATTTATTGCCATTAATTATTTAGAATGTTTCCAGGTTGAAGCCAAGGTGGGACTTCTACCTAAGCATGAAAAACATTGCCCACCTTGACTCTACCCTAGTCAAACTATGCTTCCCCAAGTTGAAGACAATATGTGGGACTTCTACCTAAGCATGGAAAACATTGCCCACACACACTCTACCTTGGTTGGCATTTTTATATTGTTATTTTTCACAGGTCCCATTAGTTTTTTATGAGAGACATTTCATTGTCCTCGGGATCCCTAGGAAAATATCTAGAAGGTTTACGATTGCCTTTTAACTTTTTCCAGCTACAAACCTCTAGGACTTCATCCCCTTCTTCCCATGAAATGAGGTACAATCCCTTCTTGGGTCAATACACCCGAAAGTCCCAAAAGATAAGGAGAAAAAAAAAGGGGTGAAGTATGAAAAATGGTAAGTATGATCGGGAATGGCACAATGACTCGTCAAGGAGACCTCCTAGTAGCAAACCCATCCCTAAGGGTGACCACTTACTAGGGCTCAATGTCAACCACCAAGGTGAAAAAGGGAAAAGAGCATAATTTCCAAGCAGATGTTCTATAATCAAAAGCGACTTTAAATGCAACATACTCAAATGCCTCAAATGTTAAAGTGACACTTACCCCAATACTTGACTTGTACCTCAAGGAGCAAGACCCATCGTCTTCTGGAAGCAAGTTGATGTGGTTGATGCCATTGTCGCGAATCCAAGATGTGTGGTGGTGAAGTGGGTCTCTGTCTGTGCATGTGGACATTGTCAATCATCTATCTCTCGGTACTCCATGTTTGCAACATGAGGGCTTCGAGACATCATCTCCTTAGTTATCCCTAGAAATTGAGGGTACCATCTGGCTCCTACTCGGGGACATGTACTCGCCGTAGAGTTCATGAGAACCTCAACATCTCCTGGTCAGACCTGTGCCTACACTGAAACATAAAAACATAAAATCCAAGGTGGTTCACTCACCCTTTGTTCATATATATCATAAATCCAAGTCTCAAAAATGACAATTGCTATCCTCTATCCTAGGGATAACTAAGGAGATTATGTCTCGAGGCCCATAGGTCCTAGACATGGAGTACCAAGAGCCATATGACTTGAGCTTAGCCTTGGAGGGCCCATCTTTTCTTCAGCGCCTCCCATCTATCAACAACAGCAACATCCATCCCATCGTCCTGGTTCTGAGGTAGCAGTGGGTCTTGCTCCATGAGGTAATGAGTCTGGGTATCATGGTATGTGTCACTCTGATTCTCAAAACATTTGAATATATGCATTGAATTCTCTTTTGTTTTATGATGTTTGCTTGGAAATTATGCCTTTTAACTTGTCCATATCTGGGGGGGATGACAGAGTGCCCTAGTAAGTTGGTTCCCTTAGGGATGATTTGCCATTGGGTGGGTCTATGAAATTTCATCGTCCATTCCTTCCATACTTATCACTTTTCATCATTTTCCCTCTCATCTATCCCCTACATTGGTTCGGGAATTGGGTTTGCCAAGCTAGTAAGGGTTGTACCTTGCATCGTGGGAAGAAGGGGCTAAAGGCCCAGAGGGTAAAAGTAGCTGGCAAAAGTTAAAAGCCAAGATGAAACCTTGAGATGCTTCACCCAGGGATTCTCGAGAAATCAATAAAAGGCTTCTCAGCAAGAAAAGGGGACCTGTAAAATAAAATAAAACTCAAGGCCTAATTGGTGGATAGGAGGTCTCATCACAAGCCGGCCTATTAGGCCGATGGGCATGTAGCGGTATGACACTACTATTCATCTGGTCACCAAGCCAGGGTAGTGGCTCTTGGCGGTGTTATCCACCGAGTTGCACTAACTGGATTTGAAGATGAGCCGCCAGAGACTGAGAAGATAGATGCTCAAAAGTGAGAGTTCACAGATTCAACAGGTCTTTTTAAAGACCATCTTTTTCTGCATTTCCATCCCTCCAGGCCATTGTAATAAATGACTTGAGCATGAAAGTTGTAAAATACTATTGGCCACCTAAGACCTAGGTACAAGCATGTACTCTAGAGTGTTTTTTTTTTCACTTGTTAATTATTTTTTGCCTACCTTAGTGGGCGATTAATAATTTCTAAGTTTTTTCCCTCAAGACTGAATCCAAAGATGGAATATGTGTTGGTGGTTAGGCCTTGGCATGGTATAACCAATGTCTAGTGTCTAAATGTATATGAGTTCATGCTAGGTCATGTCTATTGAATCATATGGAAATTGCGCTAGGTTCCGATAGGTTTTTTTTAATGTTTTAGTCAATTAATAAATTTCCTACAAAACGAGAATTTTTTTATGTAAAGTCAATAAATTGTAAAAATATGGCATCAGTCATTGTCAGATGCCATGTTTGTGCTCGTTAAGAAACATGCTAAAAGTTAAGAAACATGTAGGGGACATGTTTTTCCTCGGTTTTCAGTCAACTCAGAGCTTAGGCGAGTTCACTAGAGAGGAAGGTGACTTGGATGATGATGTGTACATGGGAGATAATCCCAAAGCTAGGACTCGACCTCCCTTGCTAGGTGGCGCATTTGGGAGAGATGGCGCACATCCCTATGTTGACACTCACCCTCACACCGTAGTTCCACTCCACCTCACTCCACTCTGCCTCACATCACTCCACTCCATCTCCCCTTTACTATATGCGCATCTCCCCTTTACTCTATGCGCCACTCCCTCATCACTTGTGCATCTCCTCATGCACTAGCACATTCTCACATGGGAATTATCACCCAGAATGTAATAAATAGAAGGCGACCCCTCTCCTTTTAGCTAGTTGGAGTTTGGGCGACCTTGCTATTCATTGTTGTAATATCTTTCTTATTGGAATAAAAAGACTTTGGAGGTCATCTATTGGTGTTTGGTGCTCATGTGTGGATGGATGTTGGACATAATTTGAGGTGATGTTGCTTTGATTTATTGCATGTATCTATTGTGTAATTTGGCTAATCATAGGGATACTGTTATCTTATTGGAGTGGATTCTTTAGTTTGTTTGCTTTCTAATCCATTTGTTTATCTATATTTGAATGCTTATATTGCATATCTTGTTTTTCTTTAAACTAATGTGCAATTGAGGTTTCTTGTGTAGGAAACACCAAGTTTACATGTATTTGCAAGTGTTCTTTGTAGCATGCAGGATCCAGTTCTTGCAGAAGCAAAGGAGCTAGTTTTCATCTAGTGTTTGTCCAAGAGTTCGAAAGAAGACGTCCTCCCTCTTCCTCACACCAAAGGGACCCCATAACCCAAAGATTTTCGTGCTCAAGCGAAGGCTCCGAAAATCATAAGATTCCTTCTCCCTCCCTCTTTATTTGTTTGCATGTCAATTAGATGTGTTTTGAAAGATCAATTTTATCATCTATTGTTGCATGCATAAAGTCTTAGATCTAGTTTCAATACTTTCCCATTTAAAAGAGTAGATCTAAGCTAGTTTGGTTGCAATTTTCTATAATTTTTTATCTAAATCTTAAGCTAGAAAGTTGTTTTATTTTGTATTATAGATCAAGATAATTAGTGGTTTTATGCTTGCTGTTTTGGGATAGCAAACAAAAGAACCTAAAAGAGCTCAATTTAGGTTCTTTTAAAACTGTGAAAAGTCTTTAAAAATTGTATTTTTGCTGAAGGAAAAAATTCAGAAAATTTTTGGTCAAGTTTTCCAAGTTTTAGTTTAGTCTTTTAAAGTGTTTTTCATCATATTCTAATCACTTTCTTTGCTGGTTTTTAACAGGTCCATCAAAAAGCAAGGGGAAACTCTGGCGAAATTGAGGCTAAAGTGAGGAAATTTGAGCCCAAGTTGGAACCCTTGAAGACAAGGACCTTCAGAGAGCCTTTTGTAACAATTTGTTTCAAAGTTTTCATATCTCACACTTTGTTTCAAAGTTTGCAGGTTTTCTTTAAGGGTTTTGTTGGGATAGCTTTGAGCAAGAATCTACCCTCATAGCTCACAAAAACTTCAATAGTTTTTCCCTCTTTCATTTTCTGTTACATATCATATTCAGATTTGGTTTGCTAACACTCTTAGATAGGTCAATAAATCAATAATATTTTCTGAAATATATATGTAAAAAATTTCTGTTGAAAAACAAGAATTTTTTAAACTTTTCTGTGTGTTTTGCATCATTTTCAGCAAGCAATAGCTCGCTGGTTTTTGCAGGTTCTTACCAGGTCAAGGGGTTATGCTGCCCATTTTCAGCCACAAAACACACCAAAGACCTCTCTTTTGATTGGGTAACAACACTCAATCATTTCTCTTCTCATTCTAGCATTGTAGCAAGCCCCCGAGAGTCCCTTGAGACTTGCATTCTTGTACTTTATTTTCTGTTCTTGTAAAGCTTGTTAGTGCCTACATTTTGGGTGAGAGTTTGGCAAAGCCACCCCACAAAATCGTAGGGTTAGGTTGTATCTTTAAATTTCTGCAATTTTTTTTTTTTTGCCCCACTTGTCATTAGGGCAAGGTTGTGTGGCTAGGATTGTTTAGTTTTTAGTTTAGCTTAGTTCATTTCCAACCCCCTTTGGCACAAAAAAGGAAGGCTTGCCTCCACCTTGTGTCATTGTGAGAGGTTTGTATTTTTGTTTTTTACTTTCAAGTTTTGCATGCATAGTTGCCTACACCTTGGATGAGAAGTTGGCAAAGCCAACCCCCAATATAGTATGGCTAGTTTAGTTGTGTATTTTTGATATGCTTATGTTCATGGTTAAAATCATCTAGAAGTAGATCTCACACGACTAAATACTAGTTAAGCCCAAGGAGGCATAGATTTAGATCTCATGCTTTAAGTTTCTTTATTTGCAAGTTTTACTTTCCAAGCATTTATCTTGTTGCAAAACACATATGGGAAAATGGTGATGGTTTAAGGCAACTAAATCTATTTCTTTTGCAAACTCTTGTTTCTTAAGCATCTACTTTTCAAGTTTGCAAACACATATGGGCATGCAAATGGTGTAAAAAATAATCACTTTCATTTCAGCTCTCTTGTTCAAGTTCTATATATGCTTCACATGCAATAATCTAATAATCCAGAACTTCATCACTTGTTGTCTTTTAAGTTTCGGTTTTGGCCCTTTTTGGCATCTTTTGGGCAAGTAAAACTCACCTAAACACACCTAATTACGTAAAAACACTTAGTCCATAGGCATAATAATCAACTAGAATTAATAGGACACCTCTACTGACTCAACTTCTACCATTTAAAACGGGGTTGGAGGAAGGCAACAGAAGGTGCTAGGCCGGGAACGGTCTCACGATGCGCGACGTCCTTTTCGGGAGTACTCTGATCTTAGGGCTAACCTGTGGAGCTAGGGTAGGCCTTGTTGCCATACTTCTTGAGCACCCAACAATTACTTAGTGCAAGCGGGGGGAGTATTTGGTTGACACTTAGCTAGGATTCACGCTTCACTAAGAAACTTAATAAATTCTTTAATCCACAAACTCTTGGGCAATCAACTTAATATATCTTTACGGTCTACATCTACACTTGCAAGCACTTCATTTCACATTTACATTTCATGCAAGTTTCTCTTATGGTTGTGGATTAAATTGCTAAGTAGTCATAATTTGTGCTTGTGGACACTTTCCCCTTTAAAGCTTTTCTTTTCAATAAGTTATCTTTGGTGTGATCCCTCAAGAAGTTGGGCATCCACTTGGAGGCACTCTCTTGACTGGGTCTTGAGTGAATTGTGTCTTAATTGCCATTGATAAGCAGTCCAATAGAGTAAGTGCTATTGTGAGTATTCTTGGCTTGATGTATTGATGGTCATCTTGTCTTGAATCACTTTAATTTCCGCACATACAAGCATTTGTTAGTGGATCTTTTGTATCTTTGTATCTTGTGTTTAGAATACTTTGTTGTAACATTAAGATATTCTTTATTGTAATCTTGTATCTAGCTTGTATCTAATCTTTGTAATCTTTGTAAATCTTGTGTAATCAACCTCCCTTAACTTAGTTGACCCCTTGCCCAACCTTAGGCACTGTTATCCCCGATATCTAGGGATAACTAGGAGATCATGTCTCGAGGCCCACAGGTCCTAGACATGAAGTGCTGAGAGCAAGATTGACCCGAGCATGGCCCTGGAGAGCCCATATTTCTTCTTCTTCGCCAGACTTGTCCTGTCAGCAGCAACAGTTTCCATCACCATCGGCTTGGACTTGCATCGGAGAGGACTCTTGCTCCATGAGGTAATTGGTCCAAGGTATCATGGTATGTGTCGTGTTTGATCGTTATAACCTTCTTATATATGCAT
>ML829090.1:78058-94716 GCA_009831015.1 Picea engelmannii | reverse complement strand
GAACACCTGCCCGGAACAAGACAATAGCAAAACAATATATGCAGGCTATAATTCAATGGGTTAGTACTTCATATAACTATCTGATGTCAATAGATTAGCAATTATAACAATAGATATCAATGAGATCAACGTTTATCAATATAACAATGGAGTAATATCAATTGATCAATAAATATTGAGATGATGTAGCCAACAATGTATTTAATCAATCCCTTACTCAATAAATGCTCTTAACCATCATCTAATTGCTTATCAACAAAATGTGCTGCGTCAAGATGGAATAACCAAGTATGACATCAGCCTTATTAGGGTTAGTTAGTTAGTTAGGGTTTCAAATTTAAGAATTTTAAGAGTTGTTTCAATCATTTTCACTTCAACGTTGGAGGCTAAGGATCAGTGCCTAGGGTTATGGAGTCAAAAGGAGAAGGACGCACAACTAGAAGAGGATGAGATTTAAAGGACAAGAGGGAAAGGTTTCAAGGTGCTGCAATGGCAGGGCATTGAAGACTGAACTCTAGGGGAGAGAGGCTCACTCCGGTGTTGCTTAAGCAAGGCCTCGTGCTCTCTCCTACTTCCCGGCAAATGGCTAGCTCAAAGACAAGTAAAATCAAGACAAGAGAGTTTAAAGAGGGAGAGTGTTGCAAAGGCACGGCTCTTTCATCAAACCCTAAAAGGAAAACGGCCCTAGGTGTAGATAACCTAGGCCTAGGACGCTCTCTTTCTCTTGAAATTTAAAAGTACGGCTAGCTTAAGGGAGGAAGATAGAAGGAGTGTAGCAATGGCTAGGCTCTCTTCTTCTTCTTCAATGGCTTAAAAGGTTTTTTTATCAGGGGACATGAGACAACGACCTACTTGTGTGTTTGTCCCCTAGGGTTTTGATTCAACAATGTATATATATAAATAGAATGCAAGAAATTAAACTACAACCATTCAGTCAAGAGATTTTGTAGAAAAATACTTACAAATCATCAAGAAAATAACATGCAAACCCTAGTTGTAAACCTTCCTTCAAGAAAAACACCGTAAATTGCCAAAAATCTCTTCTCCAAACAAGTGCACCTTCCTCAAAATAGCCAATAACCCTAATAAGGCGCAAAAATCGGACCTCACTATGAGAGTGAGTGATGAGTTATGTCAAAATGAGGATAAAAGTCCTCAATATATACTGTATCATGACCTTTAATTAAATTTTAGGTCATAAAATTAGCCGACAAGGCTTTTAAACCAAAATTGTATTGTTTTTACATTAAATTGTCAAATCAAATCCCTAATTGAGCATAAGCAAGATGTCAAGCCCTACTAAGGGAGACGTTAGCCCCTTTTTAGGGCAAATGCAACACAAAATGACAAAATGTTGGCCCTCTTTGGGCCTCCCAATCATTCCACACGTGCCAGCTGCCCTGTCAAACTGTCACATGTTCAAGGTGACGTCAATGGCTCCTAGGTGACGTCCCGGGCCATCAAAGGGAAACGTTCCACTGGAAGTGGATCAACCCCCCTAGGTTGGGCTCAGCCAAAGTGTCCCTGGTGGAACGTCCTTCTTCTTCTCAGGTGCAAAAGTTCAATCAAGCACTGTCATATCTCTGCCCCTGATGGGGTCTCAACAACCATCTGATGGGCTCTTCAGCCCCATGGAGATCCAAACTAATCATCTCCCCATGTGTACCGGTCCACATGGTACCTGTCCGTCAGGCATGTCCTGCACATCAAAAACTTCACCCTCCATGGGCTCATTAGTCACAGGGATCATAGCAATGTTAATCATATCTCATCATTAATATTATCAGACATATGCATAAAAACCCTGACATATCATCCAATAGCTCAAAGATATTACAAAGACCTACAATACAAGGCTGAAGAAAAAAACAAGACACCCTATTGGGATAGTATCCATAAGGAAAGGAAAGTCTCCAAGGGGTATCATCCAAGCCATGTCGAACGAGGTGATGTGGATAAGGGATGTCCAGACATACGGGTAGAGTGAAAGACAGGGATGCATGATATTACCTGTGGGTGCCTTTGTAGAAGGCGAGTTGTACCCATCATGGATGCAATTTTTTCCAAGCGCTTTCTTGCCTTTATTCTTTCTTTTCTTTATTTGCTTTTCCTTTTTTTATTTCAAGGACTAACTAGAGGACACTCCCTTGGCGTGGTGACCAGAGCTGATAGTGTTACCCACAAGCACTTTCACAGAGATGATAAGGTTGGCTCGTGATGAGACCCCCTTTCCCTTGGCCATGCAACCAAAGGTCACTGCCCTGGCGTGGTAACCAAATAGTGGCAGTGTCATGTCGTTAGGTACCCATGAACATAATAGGCTGGCTCGTGATGAGACCCCCTATCCTCTTGGCTAGGTCTTGTTTTTATTTTTATTTTTCTTCAGGTCCCTCTTGTTTCTTGCTGAGAGGCTTTTTATTTCCTTCTCGAGGATCCCTGGGCGAGGCATCTTGAGGTTTCATTTTTATGGCTTTTATCTTTTACCAGTTACTTTTACCTTTTGGGCCTTTAGCCCCTTCTTCCCACGAGATAAGGTGCAACCCTACAAACAAATCATCCTAATGCCCGGACTAGGGGAATGGGATAGATGAGTGGGAGATAAGATGAAAAAGTGATGATATGATGGGAGCGGACGATGGCTCTTCAGAAATCCCCCCAGTGGCAAACCAAAACCTATGGGTACTGGCTTGCTAGAACACCTTGTCAATCCCCTCAACAATGGTCAAGTGGGTCAATGTAAGATCCAAGCAGTTGTTAGAAATAAAAGGAGTAAGATGCATATATCTAAAGGTTATAATGATCAAAAGTGACACATACCATGATACCTGGACCAATTACCTCATGGAGCAAGAGCCTTCTCCGATACAAGACCAGGCCAATGGTGATGGATGTTGTTGTTCATGACAAGACAAATCTGATGAAAGAAGAGAAGGATGGGCCCTCTAGGGCCATACTCAGGTCAATCTTGCTCTCGGTACTCCATGTCTAGGACCTGTGGGCCTCAAGCCATGATCTCCTAGTTATCCCATTAAATCGGGGATAACAAGAATCAAGTGATCACTTAGGAAAGTAAAATTGTGATAGTAGAAAGTGATGAACCAACATAAGACTTTTGTAGTATGGATTTTTATGGAGATGTTAGCAAAGAAGGAGTTGGAGCTCTAGTGTGGTTGCATAATCATAAAGCAAGGTATTTAGAAAGCCACTCTTATAAACTAAACTTTCAGTGCACCAACAACATAGCTGAGTATGAAGCCTTGATGCTCGGCCTTAAGTTATTGAAGAAGGTTGCTTCCAAAAAGATTATGGTAAGAGGTGACTCTGAACTTGTCATTAAGCAAATCAAAGGTGAGTATTCAGCTAAGCATCCTGGACTCAGAGCTTATAGAAATGTTGATTTATATTTTCTAAAATGTTTCACTGAAATCGACTTGCAGGTAATGCCCAGAGGCCAGAACATACTTGCAGATGGATTGGCTACTTCATTAGCCACATGCAAAATACCTTTCCATCCAAATCGCCAATACACAGTAGAGGTGAAGTGCAGACCAACTGTCCGAGATAACATCAGGTACTGGCAAGTATTTGGCAACGATGAACAAATTGAAGATTCCCTGCAGTCTAAGAATGATTTTGAGTGCACAAATATAGATGTAGAGAACGATGATGATAGTGTAAATAAGTCAGACTTAGAAAAAGATAGTGTAAATAAAGTAGATTCAGATGAAATAAATGAAAATGATGAAGATTCTAATTTTTTGCAATTGAAAAATAACGTTTTACTTAGAGGTCTGGTTCCTTTAGAAGAATTGTTTGATTTCAACAATGTAGCAAATAAACCAAAGATTGAACCTAGTGGTAAATAGGTCGAAGAATGTAACATAGGAACAAAGGAAAAACCCAAAATGATAAAACTATCCAAATCGTTACCCCCCGAGCAAAAACAAAAATACATTGAACTGTTTAAGGAATATGTAGATGTATTTGCTTGGAGTTATGAAGATTTAAAATCTTATGACACAAGTATCATACAACATAAAATCCCAATTAAAGAAGAACATATACCTTTCAGGCAGAAACTTAGGAGAAACAATCCAAAGTTACTTCCCCTGATAGAAAAAGAAATTAAAAAGATGTATGATGCCAAAATTATAGTCCCCTTAAGATTTTCAAAATGGGTTTCCAATCTGGTTCCGACCAGAAAGAAAACTGGTGAAATCAGGCTTTGCATTGATTTTAGAAACCTCAACAAGGTTTCCCTCAAAGACAACTATCTCCTGCCTAAAATGGATCACATCTTACAAAAAGTAGTTGGGGCCAATAGGATCTCTCTACTAGATGGCTTTTCGGGCTATAACCAAGTTCTTGTCCACCCAGATGACCAGGAAAAAACAAATTTCACCACACCCTGGGGAACTTTCATGTATGTGAAAATTCCCTTTGGCTTGATGAATGCCGGTGCCACCTTCCAAAGAGCAATGGACATTGCCTTTGTGGATGAGCTCGGTAGGTTTATAGTCATATATTTCGATGATGTTATTGTCTAGTCCAAATCAGATGAAGAACATTTAAAACACCTTGGATGAGTGTTTGAGAAGTGTAGAAAGTTTGGGATTTCATTGAATCCCAAGAAAACTCTTTTTGGTTTAGAAGAAGGCAAGTCGTTGGGGCATATAATCTCTAAACATGGAATTAAGATAGACCCCAGCAGAATAGAAGCCATCCAAAAATTAGACCACCCTAGGAACATTAAAGAATTGCAATAATTCATTTGTAAAATAAAATTTCTGAGAAGATTCATACCCAATTTGGCAGAACTCCTCAGGAACATCACATATATGCTGAAAAAAGATACCAAAATAAAATGGAACATCGAATCTAAACAGTCCTTTGAGCAGGTTAACATGCACTTACACAAGCCCCTATTTTGATCAGTCCAGATTACACTAAGGATTTCTATGTGTTCTCTTTTGCCTCAGAACACATCATTGCAACAATTTTATTGCAAAAAAACAGTGAAGGGCATGAACAACCCATAGCCTTTTTCAGCAAGTCATTGAGAGATGTTGCACTGAACTACAATACAATGGAGAAACAGGCTTTTGCCCTGGTAAAAGCAATAAAATATTTTAGAGTTTACATTCTCCATTCTCATACTATCGCTTATGTTCCAAATGCAGTGGTGAAGGATATCCTGACTCAGGATAACCCTGATGGTAGGAGAGGGAAGTGGATTGTTGTAATTCTGGAATATGATATAGAAATCAAACCAACTAAACTGATCAAGGGTAAGGGCTTGGCCAAATTGATGGTTGAATCCAATTTTCATGCTTTATATATAAACTTCTTAGCTGCAGTTGATGAACATGGAGAGCAGACGACTCCACATGTAAAAGAGGTATTCTTAAATTCTTCATGGTACGCAGACCTCATCTTTGTCCTACATAATTTACAAGCTCCTCCTGGTCTAACTAAGACTAAAGCTAGATTCTTAAAACTAAAAGCATTGAAATATTGTATTTTGGACAAAAACCTTTACTGGAAAGATCCTGGAGGCATTTTACATAATTGCTTATTAAAAGATGAAGTTGACAAGGTATTGCAGGATTTCCATGAAGGAGATTGTGGCAGGCATCTAAGTTGGAAGACTATTGCTAACAAGATCCCCAGAGTTGGTTTTTGCTGGCCCACCTTGTTTGCATATGTGCATAAAAAAGTAACCTCCTGCCACAAATGCCAAGTTTTTGAAGGCAAAAGGAAACTTTTGCCTCTACCCTTGAAACCTATTTTAGTTGAAGCTCCATTCCAGTAATGGGGTTTGGACTTTATTGGTGAGATTCATCCACTCTCTTCAGGCCAACATAAGTGGATCCTCACAGCTACAAAATACTTCACAAAGTGAATTGAAGTTGTACCCTGCAGGCAAGCCACTTACTCTGTCATCATTAAATTCTTGGAAACTAATATTTTGTCTCATTTTGGATGCCCTATGAAGATCATAACTGACAATGCAATAGCCTTTAGATCCAAAAAGCTAATAGAATTTTGCAGCAAGTACCAGATTACTTTGGGACACTCCACATCTTATTACCCTCAGGGAAATGGGTTAGTTGAGTCCTCAAATAAAATTTTGGTGAATATCATTAAGAAGATGCTGCATGAAAATAAGAAGTCTTGCCATAACAAGTTGGTTCATGCACTCTAGGCTGACAGACTGACAACAAAGAGATCATTCGGTATGTCCCCTCATCAGTTGGTATATGCCACTGATGCAGTTTTCCCTACTTCTTTGGGAGTTCCTGTTATGAAACTGTTGCTAGAAACACATGTGAAGCCCAATGATACCCAAAGGAGAATAAATCAAATGATCCAATTACAACAGCCCAGAGAAGAAGTGTATAACAAGGCCCAGGTAATCCAGGAGAGCATAAAAAAGATTTATGACAGGAGAACTATGGAAGATGATTTTGAATTGGGTGACCTAGTACTGAAATGGGATTCCAGAAATGAAGACAAGGGCAAGCATGAGAAGTTTGACAATCTGTGGAAAGGCCCTTACATCATTCAAGCATATAAAGGAAATAACACAATTTTGCTCAAGGATAGTGATGGAGTAGACCTACCAGGAGTACCTGTAAATGGTAGGATGCTCAAACATTGTGTTCCACCCCAATGAAAATCTTAGCCATCCATTTCATTGTACAAACCATTTTTACTTTCATGTTATGTGTGGGTGTTACTGATCAGATGGTTGAAGCCCAAAGAGAAGGCCCTAAGCCAATGACCAGTGTCACCAAATTTTCAAAATAAAACAAATCAAGTTGCAGAAGAAGCACTAGAGAAGAATTTTCAAAACATCAGGTAGTAGGTTCTTGGCACCTCACAAGGAGAGCACCCTCCCCAGGTGGAGCCACTGTTATAACCCTATGTTTCATAGGATCAACTGGTGACTAGAAATTTTCCCTCTAGTTGTAAATAATATTTCATTCTGCAAATGATTTACAAAGAGAAAATAAAAGAAATAGAAAAGAAAGAAAATAAAAGAAAAAGAAAACAAAGAAAAAATCAAAAATAATAAAAGAGGGTATGAAAAGAAAAATGATAAAACCCCATGCAATAAGAATGGTTTGATTCATACTGTCTAACCATGGTCAAGTCATTTGAATTTATGCTGATAGGTTAGTGAATAAACTTGGCTAAACACTCTAATCTTAGCCAAGATAGATAGGTTAGCGAATAAATTTGATCAAACAATTTAAACTTGGTCAAATGTCCTAGGTTAGAGTAATTCTTTAGCCCAACAGTCTAATCTGGGTTAATTTTTCTAGGTGATTAGAGTAGGATATAGGTTAGAAGATTTTCATTTCAATAAAATGGATGAAAAGTTGGTTAAATTCTTTCATTTGAGCTAAATTGTTGTATTTTGACCCCTTGGTGACAAAAATGAAGCAAGGGAAGCAGCGAAAAACCCATTAAAAATCCATATCCTAAGTTTTGGGGTGATATATTATGTTTGGTGCTTTGTGCTAAAGAGCACACCAATCTTAGCGGTCCATCAGCGGACACTTAGATCCACGATTGGCAGAAGATATCGGACCCCCTCAACCATTCTACCTTTAACGACGAGGGGGCGGTCCGAGCAGGCAGAATTTCCTGGACAGGCCCCTCCTAACGTGGCGCTCTCTTGTTAACTTGGGACCCCCCCGCTCTTTACCACTTACCACCTACCCCCCCTCCAAGCAAGCCGCTAAACCACCTTTCCATACCACCTCCGCACTCTGATGTCATACTCCACTACCCCGTTTATATGTCATGCTCCATTACTCTGCCGACACATCATCCCCCACTCACTCGTCGGTCGTCACATCCCATCCACCTGTTATCCACTCACTACCCTCCACGTCACCTCCATACACCTGTTACCCACTCATTACCCTCCACCTCACTCTTGATATACTCGTTGGCCAATCAATGCGATCGACCATGACCATTAACCAACTGACTCTTCATCTGCTCCCTAACAAACATCCATTCATCCACTTAATCTTGTTTTTTCACCATTGTTGTACTGTTCATGATCTAGACGCAATCGAAGCCACCTTTTCTCCGTTCTCTTTAGTCAACGACCACCATTAACGCCTGGTAAACACAATTAACACCTAGTTTTGTAGGTATCAGTTAGATCAACGGCGCCCAAATCCAAATATTTAGAGATCGAAGAGAATCCTTTCCTCCCTCCTCCTGTCGACCTAGATCGAGTACCTTCGGTCGATAAAGACTACTTGATTGCAGAGCTGAAGTGCGAATTCAACTTCTTCAAATTGCACTCATGGCTCAGAGACACTTTCTTGGACCAGAGCGATGAGATTGGACTCTGGGAGTCCAATCTCCCACTGTACCTATTCCCTCAAACATACCACTTCCCTGAGTTCACTCTAAAATGTCAGACACACTATCTCCCTAGCCAAAGAGCCATTGTTTCATCATTTGGTGAAACTCTTTTCACCATCACCCCAGAAACGATAGACCAGATAATGCAAATACCCAGAGCCGACTCCCTTTCTCCTCTTTCCATCGAAATTCTAACTAAGATGTACCAGAAGCTATCTTTCCCACAAAGAGCTCAAATCTTTGAGCTTTTCCTCCCTGAAAGTGCCCAGTTACCCAAAAAGAATCCCCCCTACCATTCCTCCATCTTCTCAATGATAGTTATTGTAAACTATTGATTGGGATCATGCACCCAATGGGTATGTCAAGGAAAAACAATGAGCCTAGATAACAAAACAACCGATGTGGATACAATTCCACAAACTGCGCAGATAATTAGCGTGCTAAGATTATGAAATTTTTCCTAGAAATTTTGATGCAATGTTATCACATGAGACTATGATTAATGTGCTTGTTGTCCAAGAATTACTGAAAGCAGGTGACAAAGATTAAAGGTCTAAAAAAGGACCCGACCGAGAGAGAAAGATCAAGATTTATTAAACAACTGAAAGAGAAAGGCATGACAAGTGGTTTTTTAGGAAGAACACCGAGGAGGATGTTCCTTTAAGGGGGATGGAATTGTAACATCCCTGTTTCCCCTGGTTTGTAATTAATCATAAAATAGGAATTACCATGCTAAGGCATGTGGACAATGTAAATGTATTATTGTTTGAGTTGCCAATAACTGACTGTGGGGGTGAAGCCTTGAAAGTACTGGCCATGATATCACTAGAGGAAGAATGTGAAAACCATATGAGAGGGTTCATTATATCAAATAACCCCAAATTTCTCTTAATGAGGATGATAAACCTCCTTCGGATCCCAAGGAGAGAAATCAGTTAATGAAGAAAGGAACAATGGTTGAATTATCAACCACACCCATGAATGGGAGCATGGTCTAGCTGCATAGTGTCATCCCGAAGTACCACAGAGACCTGCAGACCCGAGCTTCCTTCTGATAGAAAGAACGTGATAGATCGAGAACCTTCCAAAAAGAAGGAAGGTAAGATAGATGCACATGAATAACCAAAAAAGAGAGGAGACAAGAGTGGAAAATCCCATAAGGGAGATGCACATAGCTCTCCAAGGGGGATAATGAACAGAAGGTCGCGAGCTTGATGTTGAGTGAGCATATGATAAACCTCGCCAGGGCCATAACAGAGAGAGAAATCTGTGAAAGTTCGCAGAGAATAGAACCCTAGTAGAAGCTAAAGCAGAGAAAGAGTCCTTGAGAACCACGAGAGTTCCTTGGTGATATCATGGCTTGGCAAGGGGGTGGCCAAAGTGCTAAGAATGAATGCCTTTGAGCCTATGGTCAGGTGGAAGGACGAACACCCACAATCAGTTAGTTGGCTACCACCTGTAATAGATAAGTAATCACATATCTTGTGTATTTAAGTGGTACTGTGAGTTAACGTTGGATATCCCATGAATGTTTTAGGAATGTGCATGATTGCTTAATGGATAGACTGTATCCCTTCTATTTTTGCTTGATTGTGTATTTAGGCAAGTAAGAAATTATATGGTTCGGACATGACTTGTACTCGTAAATGTTTGCGTCCTGTGGTGGCGTAAGCTAGAGCCACGAATTGTGAGTTCTTCGACGCTACATATAGTTTCATGTGTGCATGTCTACCCTCCTAGTTGTTTAGAGTCCCTTAGAGGACGGAGCTTGTTAAACTCGGGAGAGGTAGTGCAGATATGCACAGGCTCTCTACGAGGCAAACAAAGACCGGGAACTACTTAAGTTCTAGTGCTGAGAAATGAACGTAAGGGGTGTGTAGAAGAATTCTTCCAAGCATTACATTCAAGAGAAAGAGCACAAAGCTCTTAAGCCTTTCAGAGCCAACCAAGCTCAGGAAGAATAGAGAGATTCAAGTATCGAAAGAGAATATTCTTTTGTTTGGAAGGTGAACGGACGAGACCCATTCGGGAGAAACCAAGGTCTGTCGCGACCCTTAGATTTGAAAAAGAGGCGCAGGCGTTAGTGCCTCGACTCCCTCAATCTTTGCAAGTTTGACGAATATTGGTAATCATCGTGAAGGGGACGGATCCTCCAAAACCCGAAGTAGTGATGTGACCTGGACTGTAGATCCAAGGATCTATCGGGACCCTCCTTGACCATCGGATTGGCGAGATCGGAGTTCACACATCGAGAGAATCGCACATTGGTGCAACTAAACTTTTGAAACCAGAAGTTGCGATGTGATCTGGACCGTTGGATCGAGGAAGGTCATGGACCGTCGATCCGACGTAGACAGATTAACGCAAGGAGTACGTGGGAATTCGAAAATCCCTAAGGACCAAGCTTAGAAGAGAAAAGCGCTTTTTAGAAGCGCAGATGAGGTCCAAGAGGAAAACTTGTTTCAAGTTCGTAAGCTCGGGAGGGAAAACGGAAGTCGAGACCATACATCAGGGCTCGCAGGAAGTAAATCGAAGGTCGAGACCTTCGAAACATCTGAAATCTTCCAAGTCAGGGAAGAAAGCGAAATCTCGGGAGGAGAAGCAACAATGAGCGTTGGATCGAGCGTTGTGAAAGATCTGGACCATTGGAACCACGTCTAGACAATTAGAAGAACGCACAGGGAGGAGATCAAATCTCAGCGGTTAGATCTGAGTGTGTGGACCAACAGTTGTTGGATCTAGAGGAAAGTTCACGAGATTTAACCTTTTTGAGTTGCATAAGAGAGTGGACTTTGCGAAGTCCCGAAGTTCCGAAAGGATCCTAGCCGTCCATCGAGAAGGGACGCGTGGCGAGAGATCAGCGTTTCGCCGACTCGCAACTCGTGAAGTCAGAGATAGGAATCGTGAGAACTCGCGAAGTCTGAGTTCGCGAAAGGATCCTAGTCGTCCATCGAGAAGGAACGCGTGGCGAGAGATCAGTGTTTCGCTGACTCGCAACTCGGGAAGTCAAAGACAGGAGTCCTGAGAACTTGCGAAGTCCGAGTTCGCGAAAGGATCCTAGTCATCCATCGAGAAGGGATGTGTGGTGAGAGATCAACATTTCGCTGACTCGCAACTCGGGAAGTCAGAGATAGGATTCGTGAGAACTCGCGAAGTCCGAGTTCGTGAAAGGATCACAACCGTTGATCGAAGGAGGGATCTAGACTGTTCATCTGGAAAGCGGATATCGGGAAATCGGGAATCGGGGAAATAGAGGTAAGCCAACCTCCAAAGTCACGAAACGTGAAATCCTGATTCGTGAGAGAGGAGATCAGGACCGTTGGATCGCGGGAGAGTGTGGACTGTTGATCTGGCGAGCGGAGCTCGCTAGTTCGGGTTTTGGAAGAAGGGAGACGAGCAATCTTCCGACAACGCGAAGCACAAAGTTGCAAAGAGCTTGGAAGATTGGCCCCACGTCATAGCGAGGGGTCACATTGACAAAGATTAAGGGAGGAGCTAGTATGCGCTAGGCTCTAGTTCAGAAGTTCGAGAGTCAGAAGACTCAGGGTTGGCTCACATGCAAATACCTGATATGCGATGTCGCAAAGAGCCTTTTGATAGGCATGTGGTCATAGCTTGAGGTCATATGAAGGAAGGGGCTAGCATGGAGAGCTATCATTTTTTGCTCAAACCCTTCAAAGGGGCCAGGAAAGAGCCTGCGGCTTGGAAGAACTTGCAATTGAAGAAAGGGGAATATAAAGAGAGTTAAGAAAAAACGATTTTTTTTTTATGCCCCGTCGTGGGTGTGTTACACTGTTGCTTCCTTGAACGGATATTTGTACTATGTGCTCTTCATCGATGATCACTCTCGAAAGACGTGGATTTACTTCTTGAAGACCAAGGATAGAGTCCTTGTTGTTATAACCCTATGTTTCATAGGATCAACTGGTGACTAGAAATTTTCCCTCTAGTTGTATTTTTGTTGTAAATAATATTTCATTCTGCAAATGATTTACAAAGAGAAAAGAAAAGAAAGAGCCAAAAAAAAAGAAAAAGAAAAAGAATAAAAATAGAAAAAATAATAAAAGAGGGTATGAAAAGAAAAATGATAAAACCCCATGCAATAAGAATGGCTTGATTCATACTGTCTAACCATGGTCAAGTCCTTTGAATTTATGTTGATAGGTTAGTGAATAAACTTGGCTAAACAGTCTAATCTTAGCCACAAGATAGATAGGTTAGTGAATAAATTTGATCAAACAATTTAAACTTGGTCAAATATCCTAGGTTAGAGTAATTCTTTAGCCCAACAATCTAATCTGGGTTAATTTTGTTAGGTGATTAGAGTAGGATAAAGGTTAGAAGATTTTGATTTCAATAAAATGGATGAAAAGTTGATTAAATTCTTTGATTTGAACTAAAATGTTGTATTTTGACCCCTTGGTGACAAAAATGAAGGAAGGGGAGCAGCAAAAAACCCATTAAAAGGCTATATCCTAAGTTTTGGAATGATATATTATGTTTGGCGCTTTGTGCTAAAGAGCGCGTCAATCTCAACAGTCCATCAGCAGGCACTCAGATCCACGGCTGACAGGAGATATCAGACCCCCCCCGACCATTCTACCTTTAATGGCGGGGGGGTGGAGGGGTGGGGGGGTCCGAGCAAGCAGTATTTCCCGGGATTGCAGAGATGAAGTGCAAATTCAACTTCTTCGAATTGCACTTTTGGCTTAGAGACACTTTCCTGGACCAGAGCGACGAGATTAGACTCTTGGAGTCCAATCTCCCACTGTACCTATTCCCTCAGACATACCACTTCCCCGAGTTCGCTCTAAAATGTCAGGCACACTATCTCCCTAGCCAAAGAGCCATTGTTTCATCATCTGGTAAAACTCTTTTTTCCATCACCCCAGAAACGATAGACCAGATAATTCAAATACCTAGAGTCGACTCCCTTTCTCCTCTTTCCATCGAAATTCTAATCGAGATGTACCAGAAGTTGTCTTTCCCACAGAGAGCTCAAATCTTTGAGCTTTTCCTCCCTGAAAGTGCCCAGTTACCCAAAAATAATCCCCCCTACCATTCCTCTATCTTCTCAGTGAAAGGTAACCAAATTATTTCTTCCTCGTGTTGTCTACTAGGATACTATTAGAACGAGTAGGTAGACGAAACCAGCCTGGGTTTTCTATCCATATTTTCCACCGAAGAAAAGGCTACTACACAGTTCAATTTCAGCCAGTTTTGGCTGACAACATTCATGATAAGCTCTTCAAGTTTTCTACAGAGGGCATGTTCAGGTATTTCTCGATATTGGCATACATGTTCATATTTTTCCAAGCAGAGAAGTTCTCTTTCTCCCTGCAGAAGCTAGACCAAGATGGTAACCCACAACTTGTCACATCATGGACATCATTAGCGAGAAATAACTCATCTGAGTTCAGTTTCAAGCAGTTCATTGACCTGTTTTACCATCCAGTGGTAAGCATGCTCAATGGACGAACAAAACCCAGGACAAATGAAGAAATTCAAAGGATTCTACACATGTCAGACCTTGCTAAAACAAGTGACTGGTACCTGTACCAGGATCACACAAAGATCAGAGTTTACGGATGTGAATTGGCCCCTTACAAGCTGCCCAAATACTTGCCTATCAGAATATTCTCTTTGGAATGTATTAGACAGATGATTAATTCAAACGACATTCATTTTGTGGCTTTCAATAAAAAACAACTCAAGATCAAAAGTCAGATTGGTTCTTTCATCTGCAACAATAGAGCTATAGGGGAAGAAGCCAACAAGTCGTTAAAATAAATAAAGTCCAGTCTCAGTTTTCCTTGGCACTCTGATTCATGTGGAATTATTGCAGAAACCAGATTAAAGAACATAATTTCCCCCTACGCCCATGTGCCTAAACCAGAGATAGAGAAATTCATGAACCAAACAGAGTGGGAGTGTTAAATTTATAAGCATCTGCAAGAGCCATTCTCCGGAAGGATGGCTAAGACCCTAGACGAGATATAGGGCCCCCAGTGAACTCCTGGGGTACTTGGTCTGGGACCAAACAATCAGTGCCATGGCAAAAGACCCTTGATAGGGACCCCAGTATACGACTGGGGTTCTTGGTCTAGAACCAAGCAATAAAGACCCCTAAGAGGGCCCCCAGTATACGACTGGGGTTCTTGGTCTAGGACCAAGCAGTTAAATCCCTTAGATAAGTCTAGGGCCCCTGGACATGGTCCAGG
Organism: Picea engelmannii; assembly: GCA_009831015.1. Taxonomy (NCBI): domain Eukaryota; kingdom Viridiplantae; phylum Streptophyta; class Pinopsida; order Pinales; family Pinaceae; genus Picea; species Picea engelmannii. Next base: position 80,104 of record ML829090.1, on the reverse strand, counting down.
GTACTCATGCCTAGGGCATGGGTTGATCGTTGGTCTTGGACCTTGGTGGATAAGACCCCAGAAAAATTTATGGGGCAACTTGATCCTCGATCAAGTATTTTTTTGGTGTATGACCTTCCTTGAAGGAGGACATGACCACATGAGGGATGTATCCCATATGCAATGATGATAAAGTAATAAGGTCACCTTGAAAATAAATGAACAAGTATTGCCACCTTGTAAACCCTCATAAACCCTCTCTTACCCTTGCTTGTGTTGGTTTGAGGTTTTATGTTGTTTTGACTTAAGGGTTAAATAAAGTTTAAATTAAATGTTAATTATACCATGTTTAAATTATTTAATTTAAACATGTTATATTAATTATTTTAATTTTATTTATAATTTTATTACCCTAGCCTAAACTACAAATTGAAACCCCCTACCCCTCACATTCCACATTCTTATTATCTTATGCTCTTGTGCTCTTAAAGTCTACGGATCCTCTCTCCTTGTTGCGGCCCTCCTTCCATTTGGTGTTGAAGAGGTTGTTGGTGTTGTTGTGGCTCCCTTTGAGGACCATGGTGTTAGTACGACCCTCCTATCTGCTACTGTAGGGTGATTGTAGGTGGCTCGGTCCTTCTCCATTGCTGCTGTGAGTTGACTGTTGATGCGGCCCTCCTATCTACTACTGTAGGGTGACTGTAGGTGGCTCGACCCTTCTCCTTTCTGTTGTGGAGTGACTTGAATCTGTCCAGATTTGTCCTTTGAGCCACAGCCTCCCTTAAGCTACTCCTTTTGTAAGGGTTTTTATCCACAGAAATTCTGTGTGTGGGTTTGGGTGATTGATTTGTGTGAGGGTTTAACTAGGTGAAGTCTTTGTGGCCCTATCCCCTTGGTGGCAAAAAAGTTCATTTATCTCTTGGCAAGAGATCTATCCTATATGGTGGATCTATGAGCTAGACTTTGTCTAAGCATAATTACAAATGGTTTTGCATCTCTTGTGTTGGTTGTGACTTCTTCAGAGGTAAGGCTTCAGGACAAGGTAAGCTATCTATTTATCTTCAGATCTGGATTTTTGTGTTGAGTTCTGTACTATTTGATCTATTTAGATTTATGTATCAACCTTGACAGTTATTAGATCTGAACTATATATTGAGTTTACTCTCTTGTTTTTGTAGTATGATTTACTGTTCATGATCAGATCTGTAGAATTGAGTTTAGATCTGTAGATCAGTAAAAATTTTATTCCAGCATTATAGATCTGAATTAGAATCTATGCTAGATCTACTCTCTAACTATTGACTTTATCTAATTTTATTAGATTTGGGTACTTATGATTCAGTCTTCTCTGTTCTTACAGTATAGATTTGTTTATGCTCTGGTTGTTATACTCACTGAAATTTAAAAGACACTACTGTTATGCTTTACTGCCCTAATTCTAACATGGGATCAGAGCTAAGGGTGTGAACATAGCTCAAGAATCTAATCTTGAGCCTACACAGATCCACTTTGTTAGGGTTGTTTTGCAGATTTCAGTCATCTAAACTAACTCAGATCTAAGCATGGCTTCTTCATCAGTTAAAGCTGAAGATAGACTTGTAGGGGTTGCAAACTTTAATGCTTGGAAATACAGAATAATAAACATTCTTGAAGAGAATGACCTAGAAGATTTTATCTCTAGGGAGATTGAAGAACCTACTACAAACACAACTAGGGCAGCATATAAGAGGAAACAAACCAATACAGAATAATAAACATTCTTGAAGAGAATGACCTAGAAGATTTTATCTCTAGGGAGATTGAAGAACCTACTACAAACACAACTAGGGCAGCATATAAGAGGAAACAAACCAAGGCTAAAAGAATCATTTTTTATTCTATCAAAGACAACATGATGCCCATCATTGGTCATCATGTTGTCTTTGAAATACAGAATAATAAACATTCTTGAAGAGAATGACCTAGAAGATTTTATCTCTAGGGAGATTGAAGAACCTACTACAAACACAACTAGGGCAGCATATAAGAGGAAACAAACCAAGGCTAAAAGAATCATTTTTTATTCTA
>ML829090.1:62929-76379 GCA_009831015.1 Picea engelmannii | reverse complement strand
TGTATCAATAAAAATGATACCTCATCACAGCACTAGGCTGGCACATCACAGTACTACACTGGCTCAATGTCACAGCTGATAAGTTGGTAGCTCAGTGTCAGTCACATCTTGCTTTACGTCTAACAACTAGGTCAGAAGCAAGGAATACATCAACATCTCGCTTTACGTCTAACAACGAGGTCAGAAGCGAGGAATCATCTTGCTTTACGTCTAACAACTAGGTCAGAAGCAAGGAATCACACATCATCTCGCTTTACGTCTAACAACGAGGTCAGAAGCGAGGAATCATCATCATCTTGCTTTACGTCTAACAACGAGGTCAGAAGCAAGGAATCATCTTGCTTTACGTCTAACAACTAGGTCAGAAGCAAGGAATCACACAACGTCATGCTTTACGTCTAACAGCGAGGTTAGAAGCAATGACTCATCTTGCTTTACGTCTAACAGTAAGGTCAGAAGCAAGGAACACACAACGTCATGCTTTACGTCTAACAGCGAGGTCAGAAGCAATGACTCATCTTTCTTTACGTCTAACAGCGAGGTCAGAAGCAAGGAACACACAACGTCATGCTTTACATCTAACAGCGAGGTCAGAAGCAATGACTCATCTTGCTTTACATCTAACAGCGAGGTCAAAAGCAAGGAATAAATATATATACTCCCCCTTTTAGGGAGGGTCCTTTTGAACTATACCAAGCTTATCTCAAAAGTGTTCAAACTTTACACGAGATAGAGGTTTGGTCAACACGTCAGCAACCTATTCATCCGTGCTAATGTACTGGAGATTCAAGGCTCCTCTCTGTACCATGTCGCGGATGAAATGATAGCGGATTTCTATGTGCTTCGACCCGTCGTGAAATACAAGATTCTCTGTCATCTTTATGCAGCTCTGGTTATCACATAGAATCATGGTTGCTCTCATCTCCAAGTCAAATAGGCCTGTCAACAACTTTCGAAGCCATATGGCTTCGCAACTAACAGGACATGCGGCAATGTACTCTGCTTCCCCTGTGCTGAGAGAAATACTGGATTGCTTCCTACTCTGCCACGAGATCATGGCTAATCCCAAACTGAAGCAGCATCCGGAAGTGTTTTTCTGTCTGCAACACTTCCTGCCCAATCTGCATCAGTATATCCATTCAATGTGAAGTCATGATCTCCATCATAGCTGAGACCATAATCCATTGTACCTTTCAGGTACCTCATCACATGTTTTGCAGCCACTAGGTGAACACGTCTGGGCTCTACCAGAAACTGACTCAAGGTGTTCACTGCAAAACAGATGTTTGGTCTGGTGTTCGTCAGGTACATCAGCGATCCAATAATCTGTCTGTACAATGTGGTATCTATAAAGTCTGACGAAGTATCGACCAACAGCTTAAGCTTCGCTTCCATGGGTGTATTCATGGGCTTGCATTCTAGCATGTCGAATCTCTTTAAGATTTTGACCGTGTACTTCCCTTGGTTAAGGAAGATCCTTTCTTCACTCTGCCATACCTCAAGACCTAAGAACTAATGCATTAGGCCAAGGTCTTTCATTTCAAATTCTGCGGAAAGTCTCTGTTTACATTCAGCGATGAGCTTTTCTTCTCCAGTTAAGAATAAGTCATCCACATACAGTAGTAATATTACTGGTCCATTATCCATAATTTTGAAGTAGAGATTTGAGTTTGCTTTACTCTTGGTAAAGCCTAAGCTCGTCAAGAAACTGTCTATACAGCCATACCAAGCTTTGGGAGCTTGCTTCAATCCGTATAAGGCTTTCTTCAATCGACATACATGAGACTTCATGTCTTCAACCTCAAATCCTTGGGGTTGCTCTATATACACTTCCTCTTCGATAACACCATTCAGGAAAGTTGTCTTCACGTCCATCTAGTGCAGCTTCCATTTCATCTTGGCAGCAAGAGCTATAATGGTTCTAATCGAAGTGTATCTGGCCACAGGAGAGAATGTCTCTTCATAGTCAATGCCTTCCTTCTGGGAAAAGCCACGAGCGACAAATCTTGCTTTATATTTCTCAATACTTCCATCAACAACATGTTTTATTTTGAAGAGCCATTTTGAAGATACCACATCCTTACTTTTTGGTCTGGGAACTATTTCCCATACTTCATTCTTTATTATGGATTGGTATTCCTCTGTCATGGCATCTGCCCATTCTTTCTTTTGAATGGCCTCTTCAAAGCATCTAGGTTCTTCATCAAGTAGATTGCACATCAAAGTCGTGTAACTGGAGAATGGCTTTGGTCTTTTCACCTGTCTTGTGGTTCCTACTAGAACACCATACTTCTCTCCATCTTGAATAAGCTTTCTTGCCCAAGCAGGCTTTCTTTTATGGGAAAAGGTCATTTGAGGAGGTTCTTGAACTTCTGTTATGTCATGGTCTTCAGGAGTCTCCTCATCCAGGGAAGTTAAGACTTCCCTTACAGGTTCTGCAGTTCTAGGAACTTCCCTCACGGATTCTGTAATCCTGGGATTTATAGGTTCCTCTTCATATACTTCTTCAAGCTGGCATCTTCTTGATTTCTTAAGTGCTGCTTCTTCATCAAAGGTCACGTCCCTGCTGATCTCAATGTGGCGGTGACCAGGTATGTAGATTCTGAAGGCCTTGGATACCTCATAGTATCCCACAAATATTCCTTTTTTTTCCGGAGGGTTCCATCTTGTTTCTTTTCTCTTTCAGTATATGAATAAACACTGGATAGCCAAATATTTTGAGATGGCTTACCTCTGGCTTCTTTTCGGTGAACATTTCTTCTGGGGTCTTGAACCCAAGTGCGTTATGAGATAATCTGTTCTGCACATAAACAACTGTCATTGCTGCTTCTTCCCATAAGCACATAGGAAGATCTTGATCGTGAATCATGGTCTTTACAACTTCCATAATTGTTCTGTTCTTCCTTTCAGCTACACCGTTTTGTTGAGGATTATAGGGAGTAGTGAGTTCCCTCTTAATCCCAACATCTCTACAGAAGTTCACAAACTCTTTTGAGGTATATTCTCCTCCATTATCTGTCCTGAGTATCTTAATCTTTCTTTCAGAAATATTCTCTATCAAGGCTTTGAATTCCTTGAATTTACTGAATACTTCATCTTTAGATTTCAAGAAATATATCCAGGTCTTACAAGAATAGTCATCAATAAATAATACATAGTATACATACCCGCTAATGGAGGATGATCGAATTGGGCCACACACATCTGAATGAATGAGCTATAATACTCCTTCTACTTTGCTATCCCTTTATGGAAAAGGGTTCTTGATATTCTTCCCTTGCGCACATCCATTGTATATGCCTTCCTGATCAACCTTGAGTTCTGGTAAACCTGTGACAGCTTTGCATATGTATGGTAGCGCCTTGTAGTTGATGTGGGCCAATCTTCTATGCCAAAGTTCGCATGAGTTTACGATGGCATGGGTCATGGCGGTTTCTGGGTGACCCTTAAACTTATATAAGCCATTTTCTTCACTTCCGATGACTATTGCTTCATTTAAGGTTTCTCCCTTAGCCCACATAAGAACTTCTCCATCTATGAAGGAAACTCTATAGCCTTTCTTGTCTAAAGCTGATATGGAGAGTAAGTTCTTCTTTAAGCCCGGTACATAGAGTACGTCCTTCATTGTTAGTGAGTTTTCTTAATCTAGCTTGTAGTTTGATTCTCCTATTCCCTTGATGGGATATTGATAATCATCTCCAAGAGTCACTTTCTGAGAAAACTTCTTTTCTGAAATACAAGAGAGGTATTTTTCTTACCAGTCATGTGTTTTGATGCACCGCTATCAATGAGCCATGTGTCCTCTCCAGGTGATACAGATCCTGAGAGAGTTGAGATCAAGACATGGTCCTTAATCATCTTCATAGGTGGTTCTTCATCTTCGACTATGTGGGCATGTCGCCTTTTGTGCTTCCTCCTATATTCTTCTCTTCTGACTGGACAGTTATTCGCCTTGTGTCCCATCTTATCACAATGATAGCATTGTATAGATGAGAGATCTCGTCCCTTGCGTTGTCCTTTCTTCTGAAAATTTCTTGGATGAGATTCTTGGTTGTTGAATTTGTTTGATGGTTGAGGCTCTCTATGAGTTTCCCTTTTGAAGTAGGGTTTCTTCCTTCCTCTTGTATGAATAGCTAGGGCTTGATCATCGTCCCTTGCTAGTAGTGCTTCACGGTTAGCTACCCTTGTCTCTTCTTGGATGCATTCTTCCCAAAGGCTTTCGAACTGTAGTTTCTCCTTTCTGGCACATATCGTCTGGATGAAGGCATCCCAAGGTCTTGTGAGACCATTTAGGGCCATCATTACAAATTCGTCTTCATCGATGGTGTCTCCAATCGCTTTTAACTGTTCTTTAATTTCTGAGATTCGGGAGAAATATTCTTGAATCATTTCTCCTTTCTGCATCCTGGTATTCTTCAATTGAGATCTTAGATTCATCTTTCGATTGATGTTCTTTCCTTCATATAGTTTGCTTAGAGAGTCAAACATTTCCTTCGGAGTTTTCTTGGATGATACATACGGGATCAGGTGGTCTTTGATTGAATCTGCAATGATTCTTTGAGCCTTGATTGAGTCCTTCTGATGCTTTTCTTTCTCTACGGCATCTTCGGGTTCCTCCACATCTTCTTTGATAAATTTTGCTAGGTCATTCTTTGCAAGGATCAGACTGATCCTATACTTCCAGGCACGGAAGTTGTCTATGCCTTCTAGTTTCTCAACAAGCTTTGTGCTTGCAGACATCTTGTACTCGAGGGTATGAAAATGACCAAAAATTGAAAATGATTAAAATCAAATTTTGACCTTACCAGGAGGTGCGTTTGGCTAAGGCGAGTAGCCTGGTACACTTGGATTTGAGAAAATCCAATTTTTACCCCTTCAAATCTGATCTGCGGATTTTTGGACTAGTGATTCTAGTACTTCTGGTACTTCTGGTACTGGTTTTCTGGTACTTCTAGTACTTTTGTGAAACTAGGGTTTCACTTTGCGGAAGAACCAGCCACTAAAAAGGTGCGCTCTAAGTGCCAAAATGATCCTTGGGGGAGGGCGCAACTTTCTAGGTGGTTTTAGGGCTGAAAAGATTCACTTTTGCAAAACCCTAATTTTCAGGTACTGCAACAGTGACATTTTTCTCTTGCGAAATATGCTTCCTTCAGGTGGCTCTAATACCATGTTAATGTTTTATGCCATTATTATAGTTCTTTGCATTTTAATAGATAAGAGTAACATAAGAACAAGATCACTGAGAAATACACATTCACAAGAGACACAACATTTATCCTAGGAAACCCTCTAGGAGAAGAAAACCCAACAAAAACTTCCTTATCATAAATTGCTAATACAATGTCAAGAGATAACTCAAACCAATACATATAATCCTCTCCAAAAGATGTGCCACTCTTCTCCCTCTCTCCAACTGGTAAGTTGTAGCTTGCCTCTTAGAAAATGAGCAAGTGTGTTGTGTGATAAAGTGAGGCGCTAGCCTCTCTATATATACAAGACTGGCACATGTGAGGGGTTTTCACTGGCAGGGCCGACCTCTCACTCTGGGTGGGTAAACCCACCTTTAATTTAATTCTGGGTCTCAATAATAACTGCTGGGGCCGACTTCTTATTCTACCTATTACAATTGTCCGTTGACCAATCCGCAAAAGGGGATTTGGTCCTAATACAATTATCGACATGATTAATCCTCAATGGGGATTAATCTTATGAATAAAATAACAATAAGAATAAGAATACTCTTCACAATTACATTATTTCAACAGTTTGCACCCTCTATGAATGGTTGTATTTATTATATCATTTTTATTAATGATTGTTCACATAAAACTTGGATTTATTTCTTAAAAACTAGAGATGAATCCTTTAGCAGATTTCAAGATTTCAAGAATCTTGTTGAAAATCAAACAGGAAGACACATCCGAGTTTTCAGAACAGATAACGGTAAAGAATTTGACTCCTTCAAATATGATGAACTCTATCGAGCCTCTGGAATTAAGAGGGAGTTAATTGTACCATACAACCCTCAACAGAATGGGGTTGCTGAAAGAAAGAATAGGACTATATGTGAAGCAACCAGGGCTATGATGCATGATCAAAACTTGCCTCTATCACTTTGGGCTGAGGCTGCCAGTAATGCAGTGTACATTCAGAATAAATGTCCTCACAAAGCCATTGAAGCGAAAAATCTTGAAGAAGTTTTCACCAGGTGTAAGCCCTCAGTTGATCATTTAAGAATCTTTGGCAGCCCGGTTTATATACACATTCCAAAAGAGAAGAGGACTAAACTAGAGCCCTCCGGTAAGAAAGGAACTTTTGTGGGATACAGTGAGACCTCAAAAGATTACAGGATTTATATCCCTGGCCAAAAGCTCATTGAATTAAGCAAAGACGTGACTTTTCATGAAGAAACAACTTTCTGTCAGGCCAGAGAACTTCCATGTGATTCATAGGAGTAGGAAGCTCCACCACTTGATTCACCAGATTCTCCTTTACCACATGAGCAGAGGGAGGAAACCTCTGAACCTCTAGCAGATCCTGCAAGGGACTCTATTGAATTTCCAATGGAGTTATCTCTTGTCAAAAGGAAACCTGCCTGGTGTCGTGAGATATTGAAAGAAGCATAAAAACATTCAGCTCCGAAGGGCACCTTCAGAGAAAGAAAGAAACCAGATAAGTACTCCGGTCTCATAGCTCATTTAAATACTGTAATTGATTCAAAACCTTCCAGCTTTGTTGATGCCTCCAAACATCAAGTATGGAAAGATGCAATGAATGAAGAATATGATTCTATTTTAAAGAATGATGTATGGACTGTAGTTCCTAGACCTCATGGTAAATCTGTAGTGACTTCAAAATGGCTTTATAAGATCAAGCATGCTGCAGATGGCAGCATTGAAAAATACAAGGCGAGATTTGTGGCTCGTGGTTTCTCACAGAAAGAAGGAATTGACTACAAGGAAATTTTTGCTCCGGTTGCCAGGTATACTCCAATCAGAATTATTATATCACTTGCAACAGTTTTTGATTGGAAACTTCACCAGATGGATGTTAAGACTGATTTTCTTAATGGTGAAGTTGAACAAGAATTTTACATTGAGCAACCGGAAGGTTTCGTGATACATTATAAAAGATCTCATGTGTGCAAACTCAAGAAAGCCCTGTACGGGTTGAAACAAGCTCCGAGAGCTTCGTATGGTAGAATAAACAGTGTTCTACAAAGTCTTGGATTCTCCAAGAGCATAGCAGATCCAAATCTTTATATAAAGATTGTTCAAAATCATCCAGTTATCCTGGTCTTATACGTGGATGATATGTTCCTCACTAGAGAGGAAAACTTGATAGCTCAGACTAAGAGGGAGCTTTCTGAAGAATTTGAAATGAAAGATTTGGGGCTCATGCACTATTTTTTGGGCTTGGAGGTTTGGTAGAAACCAGGAGAGATCTGTCTCTCACAGAGTAAATATGTAGTTGATGTACTTCGCAGATTTGGCATGATGGACTGCAAGTCCATGACAACTCCAATGATCTCTAACCTAAAGAAACTTCAAGATCAAGTCACGAGTTCAGATCCAGAAGACCCCACTTTATATCTACAGATCATTGGATCCTTGATGTATCTCGTACATACGAGACATGACATTTGTTATGCAATAAATGCTCTTAGCCAGTTCATGTGTGAACCTAAGCATATACATATGGTTGTAGTAAAACATATTCTAAGATATGTTCAGGGGACTATAGCTTATGGTCTCAGATACACCTCCAGTGGAGGTGTAATGCTCCATGGTTTTACAGATTCAGATTGGATGGGCAGTGCAGTGGATCGGAAGAGTACTTCCGGATATTGCTTCAATTTGGGTTCAGCAATGATTTCCTGGTCTAGCAGGAAACAGGGCTCCGTAGCCCAAAGAACTGCAGAAGCAGAATACATTGCTACTAGTGCTGTTGGCAGAGAAGTTGTGTGGCTCAGGAAGCTACTCTCAGACTTATTCAGTTCAGAGCTTGAACCCACAATCATTCATTGTGACAATCATAGTTGTATAAAGATCACTGAGAACCAAGTGTTTCATGACAGATCGAAACACATTGAGATGAGATATCACTATGTCCGAGACATGGTTTAGAAGAACGTTCTCAGCATTCAGTATGTTCCGACAACAGAATAGACAACAGATATTTTCACCAAGCCACTGTCCCTGACAAAGTTTGTATACTTTTGTGACAAGCTTGGTGTAGCTGAGAATGCCTCTCTTGCTGAGAGGGAGTGTTAAATTTATAAGCAGCTGGAAGAGCCATTCTCCGGAAGGATGGCTAAGACCCTAGATGAGATCTAGGGCCCCCAATGCACTCCTGGGGTACTTGGTCTGGGATCAAACAGTCAGTGCCATGGAAAAAGACCTTTGTTAGGGCCCCTAGTATACGACTAGGGTTCTTGGTCTAGGACCAAGCAGTAAAGACCCTTGAGAGGGCCCCCAATATACGACTGGGGTTCTTGGTCTAGGACCAAGCAGTTAAAGCCCCTAGATAAGTCTAGGGCCCCTGGACATGGTCTAGGGTACTCATGCCTAGGGCATGGGTTGATCCTTGGTCTTGGACCTTGGTGGATAAGACCCCAGAAAAAGTTCTAGGGCAACTTGATCCTCGATCAAGTATTTTGTTGGTGTATGACCTTCCTTGAAGGAGGACATGACCACATGAGGGATGTATCCCATATGCAATGATGATAAAGTAATAAGGTCACCTTGAAAATAAATGAACAAGTATTGCCACCTTGTAAACCCTCCTAAACCTTCTCTTACCCTTGCTTGTGTTGGTTTGAGGTTTTATGTTGTTTTGACTTAAGGGTTAAATAAAGTTTAAATTAAATGTTAATTATACCATGTTTAAATTATTTAATTTAAGCATGTTATATTAATTATTTTAATTTAATTTATAATTTTATTACTCTAGCCTAAACTATAAATTGAACCCCCCTACCCCTCACATTCCACATTCTTATTATCTTATGCTCTTGTGCTCTCAAAGTCTACGGATCCTCTCTCCTTGTTGCGGCCCTCTTGTTATCTGTTGTTGGAGTGTTTTCTAGCTACGACCCTCCTTCCATTTGTTGTTGAAGAGGTTGTTGGTGTTGCTGCGGCTCCCTTCGAGGACCATGGTGTTAGTACGACCCTCCTATTTGTTGTTGTAGGGTGACTGTAGGTGGCTCGGTCCTTCTCCATTGTTGCTATGAGTTGACTGTTGATGTGGCCCTCCTATCAATTGTTGTAGGGTGACTGTATATGGCTCGACCCTTCTCCTTTCTGCTGTGGAGTGACTTGAATCTGTCCAAATCTGTCGTTTGAGCCACGGCCTCCCTTAAGCTACTCCTTTTGTAAGGGTTTTTATCAACAGAAATTTTGTGTGTGGGTTTGGGTGATTGATTTGTGTGAGGGTTTAACTGGGTGAAGTCTTTGTGGCCCTATCCCCTTGGTGGCAAGAAAGTTCATCCATCTCTTGGCAAGAGATCCATCCTATATGGTGGATCTATGAGTTGGACTTTGTCTGAGAATAATTACAAATGGTTCTGCATCTCTTGTGTTGGTTGTGACTTCTTCAAAGGTAAGGCTTTAGGACAAGGTAAGCTATCTATTTATCTTCAGATCTGGAGTTTTGTTTTGAGTTCTGTACTGTTTGATCTATCTAGATTTATGTATCAACATTGACAGTTATTAGATCTGAACTATATATTGAGTTTACTCTCTTGTTTCTGTAGTATGATTTTCTGTTCATGATCAGATATGTAGAATTGAGTTTAGATCTGTAGATCAGTAAAAGTTTTATTCCAGCATTATAGATCTGAATTAGAATCTATGCTATATCTACTCTCTAACTATTGACTTTATCTAAACTTATTAGATCTGGGTACTTATGATTCAGTCTTCTCTGTTCTTACAATATAGATTTGTTTATGCTCTAGTTGTTATACTGACTGAAATTTAAAAGACACTACTGTTATGCTTTACTGCCCTAATTCTAACAGGGAGGAAAACACTCCGATTGACACTGAATAACAACCTTCATCTGCCAGCATTTCACCAACAAGCACTTCACATGTACCAGTAGAGAACAGGCCCAGAAAGGAAGTCTCTCTTTCAGTTACAGAGGTCTCGAGAGAAGATTTCAAGGTTTACAAAAAGAGGCCCAAGAGTAGTCATACACCTGACAGGTCTAGAGGAGAAGAGACTCAGTCCACTACAATAATGGAGGGAGAACATTCACCACTTCTCTCTTGGAGCCAACAAATGATGTCCACTTCTTCATCAAAGAAGCAGACCAATACAACATTGACAACCAAATCCTCATAGGAGTCTGCAGGACTCAATATTTTTGAGAAGTATAACTTAATCAAGAAGAAAAATGAGATGCTAACTAATAGTACCTATGCTAAATTATGGAAACAGACATCTACAACCCAACATAGGTTGCTCTCTGCTTTTGACACAGAGAAAGGGAGGATGCACATGGCATTCTTGCATGCACAGGTGCCTCAACCCAAAGCAATTCTGATTATAAAAGGTCAACATTTGAGTTTGACATCAAAGAGGTGCATCAGGCCGACCAAATGGATATGCACAGATAGACTGGAGAAATGATTTTCTCCACCCTGGGCAATACCTCCATGACTGCTGCAAAGTTGCAGGTTTCCCTAAATAATGTCCAGTCTCATCTCAAACTGGAAAATATATCTTCCCTGGCTAAGGATAACAAGATCAAATCCTTAGAAGAACTGGTGTTGAAAATTGGATATGATCCATCCAATGTCAAAGCAGCAGAAGAACTCCTCAAGAAGAAGAATGTTGATATAGAATCCTTAAGGAAACAACTGAAAATTTTTGCTACAGAAGACCCATAGGCGAAGGAAATGGCTGATATTGAAGGTCACAAGGAGGAAATGTTGAAATTAATCATGGAGAAGAATGCACAGATTAAGGAGATGGAAGCAGAGTTGGAGAAGCTAGTCAAAGAAAAAGAGCAGACTGTACCAATGATAGTCATTCCACTGGATGCAATTCCCATCACAAGTATCACAACAACAACAACAACATCATCCACCACAGTCGAAATTCCAAAAGTTAGCAAAGTCCATGGAGGACATGTCTCTGCAAGGACAGGAAATCAAAAGACTGCAGGATGAGATCAATAACCTTCAGCAACTGAAGTCCACTTTCCAGTCAAGTTACAATACTGAGATGCACAAGTCTCAGAGGCTCAAGCAAGAACTGGAGAAGCTGCAGAAGGAAACAGTCGTGGCTAAGACATTGTCAGAAGCCAAGGAAAATATTTGGATGGATATCTGCAAATTCATGATAGAGATTTGGCCACTCATACAGATTATGTTTGAGCAACATGAACTGGTGCAGAGAAGCAGACAAGCCATTGAAAAGATAAGAGGAGAATTGGGAGAAAGGCCTACAAAGGCAAATGATATTATTAGATTATTGAATTCTAAAACAAGAGAGGAGTTGGAGGCCTTGGAAATTGAGGACGGGACAAAAACTATCCTTGAGGTCAAGAAATTTTTGACCAAGAGAGGATTAATGTTGCAACTTGAGGAAAGAGCCCAAGTAATGGACATTGGAGTACAAAGGTTTTTCAGCAAAATAGATTCACTACATAAGAAAGGTCTCCCAGGTTTATTCGTGATCAATGATAAGTTGATTACCCTCTCAGACTACAAACAAAAGATCCTTCACAATGGAAAAATATGGCTCTAATTTTGCAGGGATACAGGGCAACATTACTGGCAAAGCATTCTTGGAGACATTGCAGTTGGACCTGAGCATCCAACATGAGATCAAGTACATCTTCATCACCAAGCCCACCTTCACCAAGTACACAGAGATGGATGAAGTATACCGAAGGTTACTCAAAGTTACCATCCCTAGTCAAAAGAGATTGGATGACCTGTGTGCTCTGACGGAGTAGTGATGAGGTGTACATCCAAGTCAACATATGGAACAGTCATAGTCAAGTCAAAGATGAATCACCAACCACTTCCTCAGAATTAGCATCAAGGATTCGAGGATCATTTAGCATTCCTACTTTTTTGTAATATAATCTAGTTATTTAGATTTTCTCTCCACCATATCCTGATCATTTATGATAGGATCATACGTAATTTTTCTACAAATACTTTAGACTTCGAAGTATAGAGGGTTGATATTTACGCCCAAGCGAGCTATATCCATAATCTTTTGAAGAGATCTACCAGTAATAAAAGGACAATTCACATGATTCCTGCGTGTTGATGTTGGTGATGTTTATTTTTCTTTGCTAAATTGTTTATCTTACTTCGTTATCATTCTGTTTTCTGTCTCTGATCATTTAAAAGAAGTTTAAGTGCAAAATTTATCTCGAATACTCTGTTTCTGGCGTTTAAAGATCTGAATGTTATTCTTTTGATATTGTAATAAAAAAATTATTAAATGCTTCTTTATTGTGATTGACTATCTCACCTGTTTCTTTCTTTCCATTACTTTAATTCTAAAAGATCCAACATTTTCATTATCTTGCCCTCTGAAGAAACCTAATAAAATCTGTATCTGATCTCAATCCTTAACACAGACCCCATATCCCAATGGATGCGTAAAACAATATTTCATCCATCTTTATAAAACAAAACAACACACCCTTATTATTTTAACTAGCCTAATATCTAAAAATCAAACATATCTAAATCATACAGAGAAATCCCTCTCTAAAACTTGCAGGGCTAGATCCCAGTTTCGAAGTGGTTGAGTAAGTTACCTCTGTTAAATTTCTTCTACCCTTGACAATCTCTGGGAATTTACAGAGTGCTAACACTTGCGAGATTTCAAGAGTTTAAAGCTCAGGTTGAGAAGTTGACCGGGAGGAATATCAAGGTACCGAGATCAGATAATGGAAGAGAGTACACCTCTAGGGATTTCAGTGATTTTTGTATTGAGGCAGGGATCAAGAGGGAGTACACCATTTGATCCAAGTGGATATCGGGGGCCACCCACCTTTTCCAAATGGCTCAAAACAGTTTTCTGGCCATTTTGGCAATTTACTATTTTTAGCAGGTTTTAGCTTCCGGGGCCATTTTGAGGGCCTAAATAAAGGTTTTTCGAGATCGAGGTTCTCAATGATAGCCAAAGGCATAGTTGAGCCCCCAAAATGAATCTCCTCGGCGATACCTTTCCAACGAGCTATCACACGCCTAAAACGGAGATCGTATGCAAAAGTTACAACCTCGGGAAGTTGATGCACCAACTTACCCAAAAGGGGCCCACATGACTTTTGGCGCTTCATCTCCTAGGGTTAGGTTTTTGGATGTCTAGGACTTTTGGCATTCCCGTCTATTGTAAAAAGGCCTTCCGAGCCTCATTGTAACCATCTTCTTGTGAATGCGAGTAGCGGTCACATCTCTTCTCAGAGATAAGCTGCC
>ML829090.1:23974-43751 GCA_009831015.1 Picea engelmannii | reverse complement strand
TCTATGTTATGCCCCTGTTGTTGCTGTTGTCCTCCTCTCTGAGGTTCTCTGGGATGGTTCATGCCCCTAAGTCCACAGTACTCGACCAGTGTCATGTCATGATGGAAGTCACGGCCCAACGCTGCATACTCCCTCTTGTACTCGGCAATGTCTTCCGCCTGAGTGGGCAACCTCTGTGCTAACGGCTGTTGTGTTGTTGTTGGTGGTGCCCTCTAAAAACTAGGGAACCATGGTCTGGGAATCCTACTCGAAGATGTGTATGTGCGAGTAGGTGTCTGGGGTCTATTGCCTGCCCCCGAGTTCCCATGTGCTGCATGTGGGGCTTGTGTGCCCGGAATGTCCACCATAGCCAATCTATTAGCCACCTGAGCCAAGGACTGAGACATAGTCCGCTGACTAGCTAACATATCACTGATAACCTACATGAAGGTTGCCTTTGGTTCCATGGGAGCCTTACCAGTGCCCTCTGGCCTCTCATATCTGTCTCCCCACATCCTCTTTGCCTTTTGGGTCACTCGCTGAACTCATCAACTTTAGTCACAGGCTGGCAGGACTAAAGCTCTGATACCACTGAAATATCCCCGATCCCGCTGATTAAGATATTTGCTACTGTTCTAATGCTCTATCTTGCAGATCTGATACACTGGGGGTTTCTAGATGCATTTCAGTTGTGTGTTTGAGATATTTTTGGTTATTGCGAGTGCATGTTGGTTATTGCATGTGCATGTTGCATATTTATGGTTTAAACAGTATATAAAGGATGCATGCGGAAGAAAAGAACATCAATTGCCCAATACATGTATTATGCGACTCAAGCATGGAAATACAATAGCATATTGGAAATATAGAAATAATCATCAGCTAGATCTCATGGATCGTCACTGGAATACAAACAAATAACTTCAAAATACCCGTGATCAGAAGATGATATCAGATCTAATGCATGCACGGATAGATTAGCAAAATATGCGATTCCGGAGAAGTACGGTAACCGCTACCAGCTGGAAAACTCATCCGAAAGAATCGATCGTCGGAATGCGTTGGAAACTGCTCCAATAGAAGCGCCCTAGTCTCTAGACTGAAATGGATATCTGTCGGATCTCGGATCTGATCCATGAGGCACTGGATCTGGACCCCTGGGGGGTTTTCACACCTCCTGGGACACTGGATGCACCCCAAAGGATTCCACCAACAGAATCTGTTGCTATATGGCTCAAAACGATCGTCTTGCCAAATAAGGAAATGGGTCGGAAGGATTTGTCTGGATCTGCTCTGAAACTCTGCATGCAACACCAAATGTCTGTCTGAAAGAACTGCGCCCTAAATGGCTGAATGAGTCGATCTTCAAGATTCCACCGTCAGAATCTAACGATAGATGGCTCAATAGAAGCGCCCTGGCTGGATCTCAAATGGGTTGGAAGGAAACTGCAATCTGGATACGAATCTCGTGCATCTCTCCAAACCCTCAAACTAACTTGCACCCTCACTGGCTGAGCTGCGCACTCTGCAATGGATACTCCTGAAAAGCACGGTGAAATACCTGGATGGTATCTTCGATGGGCTAGGGTGTGTCTCTCAACACCGAAACCGAAATCTTCTATGTGAACTTTGGCATAGAAGATTAGCTCACATCAACTACAAGGTGCTACCATACATATGCAAAGCGGTCACAGGTTTACCAGAACTCAAGGGTCACCTTGAAGGCATATGCAATGGATGTGCACAAGGGAAAAACATCAATAACCCTTTTCTGAAGAGAGACAACAAAGCAGAAGGAGTCTTAGAGCTCATTCATTCATATGTATGTGGCCCAATGCCATCGTCCTCCATTAGTGGGTATGTATATTATGTATCATTTATTGATGATTATTCTCGTAAGACCTGGATATATTTCTTGAAATCTAAAGATGAAGTGTTCAACAAGTTCAAGGAATTCAAAGCCTTGATAGAGAATCTTTCTGAAAGAAAGATTAAGATACTCAGGTCAGATAATGGAGGAGAATATACCTCAAAAGAGTTTGTGAACTTCTGCAAAGATGTTGAGATCAAGAGGAAACTCACTACTCCCTATAATCCCCAACAAAACGGTGTAGCTGAACGAAAGAACAAAACGATAATGGAAGTTGTGAAGACTATGATCCATGATCAAGAGTTTCCTATGTGCTTATGGGCAAAAGCAGCAATGGCAGCTGTATATGTGCAGAACCGATTGTCCCATAGTGCACTTGGGCTCAAAACCTCGAAAGAGATGTTCACCGGAAAGAAGCTAGAGGTAAGCCATCTCAAAATATTTGGTTGCCTAGTATTTATTCATATACCGAAAGAGAAGAGAAACAAGCTAGAACCTTCAAGAAAGAAGGGAATATTTGTGGGATATTGTGAGGTCTCCAAGGCCTTCAGAATCTATATACCAGGTCACCATCACATTGAGATCAGCAGGGATGTGACCTTTGATGAATATGCAGCGCTCAAGAAATCAAGAAGATGCCATCTTGAAGAAGTATATGAAGAGGAATCCATAATCCCCAAAACTGTAGTGAGGGAGGTTCCTAGAGCCGCAGAACTAGTGAGGGAAGTCGTAACTTCCCCTGATGAGGAAATTCTAGAATACCATGATATATCAGAAGTTCAAGAACCTCCTCAGATGACGATCCTCCATAAAAGGAAATCAGCTTGGCTAGAGAGCTTATTCAAGATGGAGAGAAGTATGGTGTTCTCGAAGGAACTAAGAGACAGGTGAAAAGACCAAAGCCATTCTCCAGTTACACGACTTTTATGTGTGATATTCTAGAGGAGGAGCCTACCTGCTTTGAAGAAGCCATTTAGAGAAAAGAATGGGCAGATGCCATGACAGAGGAATACCAATCCATAATAAAGAACGAAGTATGGGAAATAGTTCCTAGACTGAAGAGTAAAGATGTGGTATCCTCCAAATGGCTCTTCAAAATAAAACATGTTGTTGATGGAAGTATTGAGAAATAGAAAGCAAGATTTGTAGCTCGTGGTTTTTCTCAAAAAGAAGGCATTGACTATGAAGAGACATTCTCTTCTGTAGCCAGATACACTTCGATCAGAACCATCATATCTCTTGCAGCTAAGATGAAGTGGAAGTTACACCAGATGGACGTGAAGACATCTTTCCTAAATGGTGTCATCGAAGAGGAAGTGTATATAGAGAAACCTCAAGGATTTGAAATTGAAGACAGGAACTCTCATGTCTGCAGATTGAAGAAAGCATTGTACGGATTGAAGCAAGCTCCTAGAGCTTGGTATGGCCAAATAGACAGCTTTATAGCTAGCTTGAGTTTCACCGAGAGTAAAGCAAATTCTAACATCTACTTCAAGGTCATGAACGATGAGCCAGTAATATTACTGCTATATGTGGATGACTTATTCTTAACTGGAGAAGAAAATCTCATCACTGAATGTAAGAAGAGACTTGCCTCAGAATTTGAAATGAAATACCTTGGCCTAATGCATTATTTCCTAGGTCTTGAGGTATGGCAGAGTCCAGAGAGGATCTTCCTTAACCAAGGGAAGTATGCAGTCGAAATCCTGAAGAGATTCGACATGTTGGAATGCAAGTCCATGAATACACCAATGGAAGCAAAGCTGAAGCTGTTGGTCGACACTTCATCAGAATTGATTGATGTCACACTGTATAGACAGATTATTGGATCGTTGATGTACCTGACGAACACCAGACCAGACATTTGTTTTGTCGTGAACACCTTGAGTCAGTTTCTGATAGAACCCAGACATGTTCACCTAGTGGCTGCAAAACATGTGATGAGGTACCTTAAGGGTACAATAGATTGTGGTCTCAGCTATGATGGAGATCATGATTTCACATTGAGTGGATATACTGATGCAGATTGGGCAGGAAGTGTTTCTGACAAAAAAAGCACTTCAAGGTGTTGTTTCAGTTTGGGATCAGCCATGATCTTGTGGCAGAGTAGGAAGTAATCCATCATTGCTCTCAGCACAACGGAAGCATAATACATTGATGCATGTTCTACCAACTGCGAAGCTATATGGCTTCGAAAGTTGTTGATCGGTCTATTTGACCTAGAGATGGGAGCAACCACGATCCTATGTGAAAACCAGAGCTGCATAAAGATGACAGAGAATCTTGTATTCCACGACAGGTCAAAGCACATAGATATCCGATATCATTACATTTGTGACATGGTGCAAAGAGGAGCCTTAAAGCTCCAGTACATTAGCACGGATGAACAGGTTGTTGATGTGTTGACCAAGCCTCTATCTCGTGTAAAGTTTGAGAACTTTCAAGATAATCTTGGTATAGTCCGAAAAGACCTTCCTCGAAACGGGGAGTAGTTGCAGTGATGAGACATCTCTTGCTTCCAACTTTATTGTTGTGACGTAAAGCAAGATGATGTGATGAGACTAGAACTGTGCTTCCGGCTTGACAGCTGTGACGTAAAGCCAGTCTAGTATCCTGCTTCCAGCTTGATTGTTGTGACGTAAAGCATGACGAGTATCTTGCTTCCAGCTTTATTGCTGTGACGTAAAGCAATACAATGTGATCAGATTAGAACTGTGATTCCGTCTTGACAGCTTAACGTAAAGCCAATCTAGTATCATGCTTCCAACTTGATTGATGTGACGTAAAGCAGGACGAGTATCTTGCTTCCATCTTTATTGTTGTGACATAAAGCAAGACGATGTGATGAGACTAGTACTGTTCTTCTGGCTTGACAAATGTGACGTAAAGACATTCTAGTATCTTGCTTCCAGCTTAAGTGTTGTGACATAAAGTAAGACGTTGAGATGAGACTAGTACTGTGCTTCCAGCTTGAGAAGCTGTGACGTAAAGTCAGTCTAGTATCTTGCTTCCATCTTGGTTGTTGTGACGTAAAGCAAGACAAATACTGATCTTCCATCTTGACAGTTGTGACGTAAAGCCAGTCCTGTATTATGATGAGCCAGCCTCGTGCTGTGATGATGATGATGTATCAGTTTTATAATAATACATATTGATGCAGATAATGATTTCATTCCTTTGAGAATGACGATGCTGCCGATGAAGAAAACTTCTGATGATTTATAGATACGCAGTCAATTTTCCAAGATGATATTGATGATGTTGTCCTCTCACCCACTTGATGATGTTGATGATGTTGTCCTCTCTCTCTCTCGCATGATGTTGTTGAAGAATACCCTTCTTGTTAAGGGGGAGTGTTAAAATAATGTAACTGCAAAGTGTATTCTTGTTATTATTTGATATATTATTCATTGGATCAATCTCCATTGTGGATTGATCATGTCGGCTATTGTATAAGGACCAAATCCCCTTTTGTGGATTGGTCATAATGTAATTGTAAAAGGCAAAAGAAGAAGTCGGCCCCATAATATATCAAGAGGCCTCAAAATATAATAAAGGTGGTTATAACCAACCAGTTTGAGAAGTCGTCCCTGTCAGTGAAGAGACACTTCACACATGCTAGATTTGTATAAATAAGGAAGCTAGCACCTCACTTAGACACACACCTCACTTGCTCATTGAGAGACAAGTTTCAGAACTACAGTTGGAGAAGAAGGAGAGAGAGTGGCACATCTTTTGGGAGAGGATATTCTGCATTATTTTAAGTTATCTCTTGGCATTGTATTGGCTATCTATAATAAGGAAGTTTTGTTGGGTTTTATTCCCCTAGAGGGTTTCCCAGGATAAATGTTGTGTCTCTTGTGATTGTGTATTTCTCAGTGATCTTGTCTTATGTTGTTGTTATCTATTGAAATGCAAAGAACTATAATAATGGCTTAAACATTAACAATAGCCTCCTTCTGGTTGTATCCAGAGAATTAGGGAGTTGGAGCTTCCCTCAAGTTGTAGCCTGAGAAACTAGGGGGTTGGAGCCTCCTTCCAGTTGCAGCTGGAAAACAAAGGCAGCTGGTGCTTCCAATGAATGTAATTCTTCAAGACATATAAGAAAAAACATTCTGTGGTTTTCTCTTGATTTGGGTTTCCACGTAAAACACTAGTGTACTGTGTATGTGTGTGATTGTTTATTTCTTACTGCTCATTATTGGATAATAATTCTACATTGATATAACATTTGAAGAAAAATGATTATAATTACGCTATTATTGATTCACCCCCCCTCTCAGTAATTCAACAGATCTTTCACCAAATCAAGAATGATTATCATTGTCTTGTCCTCCTTAGCATGCATGGCCAACAATTTTGGATTGGTAAGTTCAATGATTTCTTTTGGAAATATGATCCCAAAGCTCAACATCCTCCAAAAGCATCTGCAACCTACACTTCCAATGTGTAATATTGGAAACACCATCCAACTTCTCACACTCTCCAAGATTGAGAGTAGTCATCCCTGAAAATTTGAAGCACGCCTCATAGAAAAATCAACAACATATAGAGTAGAACAATCCTTTCAGGGTTTAAGTGCTCCTTCCAAGCACACTAGGGCTTCATACCCAAAAACTTGTACTCGGTTAACCACCTCTCTCAGAGGTGGAACAACTAAAATACCCAACTCCCTTTCAACCAAGACAACAATCTCAATTAAATTAGCTCTGGTACTATGTTGGAATTTCCCCAAGCTGTAATTAATGCAAATTCATAAATTTCACCTTGAGTGTGAGGTTCCCTATATTTGTTTCTTGTGAGCTTTCATCCTTGGGGTTGAATTTGAAATATAAATTGCAATAGTATATATTTAACTTCTATCCAATCAATTACACAAGGCAATGCAAGAAAATAAACATCAAACTAATGTACTTCAATGGAACAATGTTTCCATCCCTTAGGGTACACTTCCCAACATAAACCAATTCGAAAATAACTTATTACAAAAGATTTATTACAATGATAAATGTGTTGCATTAGCTTCTATGTGTTTGTTAAATGATGAAACAAAATCTACTCAATGTCATGTCAAATTAGCATGCATAACTAGCACTAGAAACTACTCAATCATCATGAGAACATACATAGAAATCAAATCCACAAGTACACAAAGTTTGGTCAACGAGGAACTCTTCATATATATATATATATATATATATATATATATATATATATAATTCATTCTCTCCAAACCCTAGCTAAGGCATACACCCTAAATAACAAATCCTAGCCACCAATTCCTCCCAACTAGGAATCACTCAACCGAAGTTGTTCACTCCACCAAAGATCCTCAAGAAGTATACACACTGACATGTCTTGTTTGGCACCTACACTTGCATCTCACATGTGTGCAAGATACAACCAATATAGTCTCTCTCTATATTCTCCACATCAAACACTTGTAGTACTAAGGTTTCCAAAAGCCATAAAACCCTAGTCTTATTCTCTCACAAGAACCACAAGAACAAGTGCTCCCTTTTCTCTTCTAGGATTTCAACCAAATCCTATCTTCTCTTGTCTTTTTAGGGAAAACCCTAACCACAGTCTTCTTCTAGAACCATAACACTCAAGATAAAGAGAAAATTACAATGAAAAAAAGTACAAGTGAAAGAGACAAGTTCACTATAGATCTCACATCTCTAATATAAGTATGTGATCAATAAGAATGAATGAATAGACTCTCTTCTCCCTTTAGTTATATGAATGGTGAGGGAGGCCAATAATAATAAAGTGGGCCATGGCCATGACAAACAACCTAGCTAAACACAAGATATGTCCACATGTGAAGTGCTCTGACTCTAAGTGACACATGTCAAGATCTAAGGTATGCATGCCCACAAAGCAAGGGTCCCAAGGTGATTGCTCCTCAAGAATTTCTCAACCCTTATCCTCCAAATGCCTCCAATGCTCCTTAATCCATGTGTACCTCAGCATCAACAACACTACATGATCATCCCTCAACCTAAGTGTCTTCAAGTTAAGCATAAGCCTCCATGCAAGCAACCAAGTGTCTCAAGTAAGAAATTGTTGCAGACCCCACCCTTCTCCCTTCATGGCTGTTGACCTTCCGGTCAAGGATCGATCAAGAAACTGAGTCAGATCGACTCTTTGGTTCCCCGATAGACCCTAAAACCATTTACACGGGTCCTTTTTCCTGTGGCGCAGGTCGTATAAGACCCGCGAGCCCTCTCCTGAGCGTTGATCAAACCTCAACGCCAACGAGCGCTAGCTCTTCTCTGGCTAAGCCCTTTACTTTACATGACCATGGCTGTGACCACTCACCTAATCAAAAGGTGCATCGTGACTTCATGTGTTGGGTATTTGCAGGTGAGTCACCTCAACTCTCCCGACCTTCGAAATCCCAAACTTCGATTTAGAGCCTAGCTTGTGCTAGCTCCTCCCTTAGCATTCCTCCACGTGACTCCCCCACTATGACCTGGGGTCAATCTTTTGAGTGCTTCAGTAATTCACACTTTGCGTCTCTCGAAATCTTGCCTACTAGTCCTTTCGATACTCGAAGTTCCAAACTCTGAGCTCTGCTTGTGTCAGATCAACGGTCCATAATCCCCATGATCTAACGGTCCTGCTTTCCCCTTCGCATTTCGCGAAGTCGGAGGATCTCTCACCTCACTTCTCCTGATCCCCGATTTACCGAAATCTCCTCGCATTAGATCAACAGTCCTCAACTCTCTGTGATCTGACATTCCACATGACCTCGTGATTTTTTATTGTGAATCAACGAAACGTTGATCTCTCGCCACGTCTCCCTCCTTGATGGACGGTTCTGAAGGATTTCAGAACTTCACGACCTCGCGATTTTGCCTCTCCCATGCACTTTCAAAGGGGTAAGATGCATGCACCTTACCTAGATCACACGACTGTTGATCCTTGGCGCTCAGATCTAACGACTGGGATATGTTCTCCTATGCGCTCGTTCCTCTGAGTGTCTAGACGTAGATTTAACAATCTAGATCTCTTCTCTGCAGCTGATCTAACTATAACTGTCACTCCTCCACCTGAGCTTTGGCCTTCTTCCTCGACTTGGAAGATTTCAACGCTTCGAAGGTCTCGGCCTTCGATCTACCTCCTGCGAGCCCTGTGACTTTGGATCTCGATGTCTGCTTTCCCTCCTGAGATTTGTTAATGAAACTCAACCTCAACTCTGTGCACACTTGCACTCTATGTGCAGCTTCGCACTCCTCCTCCTGGGCTTTCAAATTGCTCATTTTCTAAGGGACTCAACCCTTTTGCGTCTTCCAAAATATTTTTTGGTGCCCTCCTGGCACATTCTACACTCAACCTCCTGAGCTTTTGAACTTGAAACAATTTCTCTCTGTCCGTGCTCCTTGCACTTGGTTGAGCCCTCATATGGCTTCAAACTTTCAACACTTCGTCTAAGTGAAAACATGGTGCACTCCTGGCACATGTCTTCCTCCAGAGTGTTCAACAACTATGTTTCTCCCTGAGATTTAACTATTCAGATCTCAAAGGTCTTTGTCCCTTTCGCTCCTTGAAGGGATATATTTTCCCTCTTGGCAACTTCTGCTCAAGCACTCCTTGTTGAGCTAACAAAGTGTTCCGTAACTCTGTGAGTGTCCTCTCCTTGAAACTTATCTTCTTTCTGAACTCAAAACAAAGTTCACCCTTGTGCACTCCTTGCACTTGCTCGATGCCTTCCTCGCAGATCTCTACAGAACCTTTAGTGGTTTTGTTCTATGCTTCCTATGCACAAATCCTTCCTCCAGAGTGTTCAGTAACTCTAAGGCTTCTTGAGTCTATGAATTCTTTTGGTGTGCCCTCCTGGCACATTCCTCCCTGAACTTGATTCGAGATTCAGATACACACTCCTTGCGTTTGTTCCAGAAATCCCAATGTTCTGTTGTGCACTCCTTGCACCGCCTAAAGAACCCAGAAGCGATTCCAACAAAATCACAGATAGAGAATTCTATCTATCCCTGTAGACAAAATCTAACATGCATCTACAACATTCATTCATAAAACACACAAATGGCATTCAAATGCACAAACACACATAGACAAATCATGGGCAGGAAAATTGCTTTGTGTTAATCTCAAAATGCCTGTACAATATGATTACAAAATCTGGACTGCTACAGAGTCTCAACTCTCTCTTCTCCTAACAGTTTTGACTATCCTCTATATCCTATATTCAACCTTCCACACCCACATTTTGGGTGTACCATATTCCTACTTCTACCAGAAGATTCCTCTAGGGTTCCCTCCTTGACTAGTCGTCTACCCGAAAAACAGAAAACCTAACTACTACCTAATTTATGTTACATTAAAGAGAAGGAGTAGAAACTCCCACTCAAGCGTGATCATTCAAGCATGCTTCAAAAGATTCTATGGCGCTGAGTTCAGGCGTGCTTCAAAATATTTGTCGTAATTGCTAGCGTTGAGATTCTGAAAAGTTTCTCAGGCTCTGAGTGGTCCTGCTCCGCGTGCTTGCTAACGATGCTCCTACATCATACTCCACGACTGGGAAAATCATGAGCTCATGCTCATGGTTCCCTCTACTCTGTTGTTGAGATCCTCCAAGGTCCCATACTTTTTCTTGGAGTTGTTCATCTGCTCCTTTTCCTTGCTGCTTCTTTTGTTGATGTTGTTGTTTCTTCTCTGCTGCTATGGCAGGTTCTCCTCTGTACAACCTCCTCCTATTGACAGTTTCTTGTGCTGACTCCAACATCAACCTTCTGATTTCTTCAATCACTTCGTCCAGCTGCTCAACTGGCTGGTCCTTGTTTTGCATACTTCTCTATTGCACTTCCTCCTTGTCAATGGTTAGATCAACCTTATTTCCCTTGACGTCTTCATCTCTTGTGGCCTTCTCTTTCCACCCTGCTACAGATTCTAGTTATGCAGTCTCATCACTGAGTTGTTGCTCAATTTCTTTTTCTAACAGATTGGCTTCTGTCATCTCCTCTTGTGTCGGTTCAACTCCAACTTCTTCCAGCTTCTCCCTGGGCTAGTATGCTCCTCCACCTATATCCAATTTGATCTGTTAGATATGCCTACTCTGCATATTTACCCATCTCTCCAGGGCTTCCAGTTCCTCATACAGCTCAACAAAATCTATGTTGTCTTCTTCCTCTTCTACTGCAGGCTCCAGTGCTGCAGTCATCTCCTGTTCAGCTCCCGAGCTGAAATTTTTGAGCAATTCTATTGAATGTTCTTCTCCTGCAATCTGCATGACTGTCTCTTGGCAGCCATTTTATGGTTCTGGATTGTTCAACCAATCCTCCAACATCTTCATCTCTTGCTCCCAATGGGTGAGAATTTCATCTTAATTCTCCTCTTCTTTTGTTGGGGCAGACATCAGTATATGCTCATTCTCCTCCTCTTTGACAGTCCTTGCTAGTTGTATTTCCTCTGCTGCACCTGCATCATAGACACAGTTAGCTTCAAAAGAATTTGGCTCCATGGCCTCTTTCTTGGATTCTTGTTGCACTACCTCCTCATGTGCAACACTTGTATTAGCCTCTGCTGGACTATTTGGCATGAATATTTGAATTCCCCCAATGATCATAACACACCTCTGACCTTCCTCCACTGCGATAGGAGTATTTAACTTCACGTCATCTTCATTCACATGGTCTGCAAACCCACATGAATCTTCATCTATCAGCACTCCTTGCTGATATGAATTCTCAGTTGAGTTCATTTCCTCTCCCTTGCCTACCTGGTGATCTAGGATTCCTCCTCTGCCTCCCTGGCAGTCTATGATATCTAACGATCCCTCTTCATTTCCCACCTAACAACTTGAACTTCCATCACTACCCTCCTGGTAGTCTATGAGATCATCCACTAATCTCCTTCCATTGCCCACCTAACAACTTGAAAGTTCACTTCTACCCTCCTGGAAATTTATGAGATCTCCTGATCCCATCTCATGGTCCACCTGGTAATATGAATTTCCACTTCTTTCCTTCTGATAGTCGAAGATATACTCACTTGATCTCATATCATTGCCCACCTGGAAATTTGAAAATTCATCTCTTCCCTCCTGGTAGTTTATGAGACTTGTAACTGATCTCCCTTCCTCATCACTAAGGGTTTCTCCGACTTCTGGTTCACAAATGCAAGCCAACTCTTCCTTTGTGTCACTGAGGTTTTCAACATGCCTCAACCACTTCCTCCACTCTTGTTGTTGTTTTTTGGCAAACAACTTTTGAACAGACCATTTTACCTTCTTGTTCAGAGGCCATTCGTACCTCCAACATACATTTGTTTCCTGCTGCATCTTCAATGTCAGTTGTTCCATTCTTTCTCTTATCTCAATGAGATCTTCATCAATTTCTTCTTTACTTTTCTTCTAGTGGTCTCCTCTTCGACCATGCTCATGGCCTTCAGTAGCCATCTTTTATGTCTTCATCCCTTCTGGCTATCTACCATTTGCTACACACCTTGAAACCATCTTTACAGAGCATCAATACTCTGTCTCCCTTCACCTGTTTTCCACAAGTGAACTTCAACTTCTGATACCTTTTGATGCCATCAAATTGTCTCTTTTCACCTTCTCACCTCAGCCTACAATCTGCAGACATAATTCAACTCTTGATACTACTTGATGTAGTCAGACTATCTCCTCCATCTCCTTCACCTGAAATCCACAGACGAAATCAACTCTAATACCTCTCGATGGTATGAGACTATCTTGTTTTTTTTTCCTCTTCGCCTGAAATCTACAGACGAAAATAATCTCTGATACCACTTGATGGTATCAGACTATATCCTTTCAGCGTCCTTCTTTTATTTGCGGTCTGAAAACAAAAACTAAGCTCTGATGCCACTTGATGCAGACCCCCGCCTTCTCCCTTTGGGGCTGCTAACCTCCCAGTCAAGGATCCATCAAGAAAATGAGTTTGATCGACTCTTTGGGTCCCTGGTAGACCTTAAAACCATTTACACAGGTCATTTTTCCTGTGGCGCAGGTCGTATGAGACCCGCGGGCCCTCTCTTGAGCGTTGTTCAAACCTCAATGCCAACGAGCACTAGCTCTTCTCTCATTAAGACCTTTCCTTTACTTGACCATGGTTGTGACCACTCGCCTAATCAAAAGGCGTGTCATGACTTCGTGTGTTGGGTCTTTGTAGGTGAGTCACCCCGACTCTCCTGACCTCCGAAATCTCGAACTCCAAGTTAGAGCCTAGCTTTCTCTAGCTCCTCCCTTAGCCTTCCTCCATGTGCCTCCCCCACTATGACCTGGGGTCAATCTTCCGATCACTTCGGGAATTTTTGCTTCGCGTCTTCCGAAATCTTGTCTGCTCGTCCTTCCGATACCCAAAGTTACGAACTCCAAGCTCCACTTGTGTCAGATCAATAATCCATAATCCCCGTGATTCGACGGTCCTGCTTTCCCCTTCGCATATCGGGACTTCGCATTTCATGAAGTTGGAGGATTGCTCACCTCCCTTCTCCCGATCCCTGATTTCCCGAAATCTCCTTGCGGGAGATCAACGATCCTCAACTCTCTGTGATCCGATGTTCTAGATGACCTCGCGATTTCGGATTTCGCGAGTTTTCACAACTTTTGTCTCTGGTTCTCTCGATTGCGAATCAACGAAACGCTAATATCTCGCCACGTGTCCCTCCTCGATGGGTGGTTTCGATGGACTTCGAAACTTCGCGGCCTCGCGATTCTGCCTCTCCCATGCACTTTCACAGGGTTAAGATGCATGCACCTTACCTGGATCCAACGACTGTTGATCCTTGGTGCTCAGATCTAACGATTGAGATCTGTTCTCCTCTGCGCTCGTTCCTCTGAGTGTCTGGACGTAGATTTAACGGTCGAGATCTCTTCTCTGCAGTTGCTCTAACGATAGTTGTCGCTCCTCCTCCTGAGATTTGGCCTTCTTCCTCGACTTGGAAGATTTTGACGCTTCGAAGGTCTCGACCTTCGATCTACCTCCTGCGAGCCCTGTGACTTTGGATCTCGACGTCCACTTTCCCTCCTGCGCTTTGTCAATGAAACTCGACCTCGATTCTGCGCACTCTTGCGCTCTGTGTGAAGCTTCGCACTACTCCTCCTAGGATTTCAACTTGCTTATTCTCTAAGGGACTCGACCCTTTTGTGTCTTCCAAAATACTTTTTGGTGCCCTCCTGGTACATTTTGCGCTCGACCTCCTGAGCTTTTGAACTTGAAACAAGTTCTCTCTATGTGCGTTCCTTGCACTTGGATGAGCCCTTAGATGGCTTCAGAATTTCAACACTTCGTCTAAGTTTTGGCCTGTTGCACTCATCGCAAAGGTATTCCTCCAGAGTGTTCAACAACTATGTTTCTCCCTGAGCTTCAACTGTTCAGATCTCAAAGGTCTCTGTCCCTTTTGCTCCTTGAAGGGTTATATTTTCCCTCTTGGCAGCTTCCGCTCAAGCACTCCTTGCTGAGCTAACGGAGTGTTCAGTAACTCTGTGAGTGTCCTCTCCTTGACACTTCTCTTTTTTCTGAACTCGGAACAGAGGTCACCCTTGTGCACTCCTTGCACTCGCTCGATGCCTTCCTGGAAGGTCTCTACATAACCTTTAGTAGTTATGTTCTATGCTTCATCTGCACAAATCCTTCCTCCATAGTGTTCAATAACTCTGAGGCTTCTTGAGTCTATGAATTCTTCTGGTGTTCCCTCTTGGCACGTTCCTCCCTAAACTCGATTCGAGATTCAGATACACACTCCTTGTGTTGGCTCCAAAACTCCCAACGTTCTGTTGTGCACTCCTTACACCGCCTAAAGAACCCAAAAGTGATTCCAGCAAACTCACAGATAGAGAATTATATCTATCCTTGCAGACGAAATCTAACATGCATCTACAACATTCATTTATAAAACACACAAATGACATTCAAATGCACAAACACACACAGACAAATCATGGGCAGGAAAATTGCTTTGTATTAATCTCAAAATGCCTGTACAATGTGTTTACAAAAACTAGACTGCTACAGAGTCTCAACTCTCTATTCTCCTAACAGTTTTGACTATCCTCTATATCCTATCTTCAACCTTCCACACCCACATTTTGGGCATACCATATTCCTACTTCTACCAAAAGGTTCCTCTAGGGTTCCCTCCTTGACTATTCGTCTACCCAAAAAACAGAAAACCTAATTGCTACCTAATTTATGTTACATTAAAGAGAAAGAGTGGAAAATCCCACTCACGCGTGATCATTCAAGTGTGCTTCAAAATATTCTCCGACGTTGAGTTCAGGCGTGCTTCAAAATATTCGTTGTAACTGCCAGCGTTGAGATTCCGAAAAGATTCTCAGGCGTTGAGTGGTCCTACTCCGCGTGCTTGCTAATGATGCCCCTGCATCAGCAACCAAGCCCTCCATGTGTGCTCCTCATGAAGAATGGCATTAAGCCACATAGCTCTTCAACCTCCTAAGAAAGTATGCCACATAAGCATTAAGTCAAAGTATAGCAATCCATGAGTAATCTATCTCCAATGTATATGTCCATCAAAGTATAGCAATCCATGAGTAATCTATCTCCAATGTATATGTCCATCATAGCATAACCAAAGGTAGTCAACACACTATGCACTTCACATCACATGAAGCACCCAAGCATGATGCAAGCACTTTCAAAGCAACCTCAAAACCTAACACCAATCTCTTCACCTTACTTTTCATGCTTCAACATCCTACTTGATCATTCTAGTAATGAAGATGGGTGTTTTATTAAATATATATTAAAAATTTTAAGCCACAATGACACTTGCTCGGTTTATACTATTAACAAATACTCCCATGAGTGATTTCATAATTATTTACATATATTGATATTTGTTGATTTGTTTCTAACATCGTTTTAACCATAAGTATTGGTGCAACAGTAGACTCAACTACCAAGAATACTACTAGTATGTCATCAAAATATTGAAATAGAACTTTCAAAGTAAAAGAAAAAGAGGTTAAAAAAGAAAAAATATTTAGATTTTCATAGCCAAATATACTATATCTATTTTAGGGGATAACATAGCGTAGACCTTGATAACATGATTTTGTTGTAGGTATTTCTTCTTTGACTAGTCCAATTTGCTATTTAAGGCCTTGTCCTTGTTTCCACTCTCCACATTTTTTTCCACTCATTGTTTGTGGATCTTTGGGAACTATGATAGCTTCTTGAGTTTATGGAAAAACATGTGCTCACCATCTGCCTATCAAGTCTATATATCTATATTGTGGACCCTCACTTCCAAGCACTCCATCGTTTTCTTTGCATTGTGTCATTACTATTTTTACACTTCCAACTAGGCCCTTCCAACTCATCAATGTGCTTAGTCATCTTTAGTCTCTAGGTAATTTTTGTGGGTTGCATATTACACATTTTATCATTAAGCCTTGGGATGATTTCATAGTTATTTGTCTTAAACACTATGAGTTCAATGCACAAATTGTTGATTTCCATATTGAGAAGAATTATACATGGAGTTATTTTTCTACACACCATTTCCACGTTGTATGGTGTAATTCTTTTTGGAGGGGAAACTCTTCCAAAATTGACTATGCTAGTTTGTAAATGGTGCATGTATGGTGGGTGTGCTTGGCTCATGTATATGCCCTAATTAGTAAATAATGATTTGAGCTTCATTAAAATTAAAATCTACACTATGATTTTCCATATTATTTGCTTCATGGTTGATAATACAAGGGATACCCTATTTAGATTTACTTTTAAAAGGTGAGATTTCCCTTCATAATATTTATAAATATGTTTGAGCTTTATATACGTTAACTTTCAAATCCCTGCCTATTGCATTAGGTCTAAACCTTTGTAGAGGGCGTGACCTTTTGTTATGTTATGGTCTTGGATTATATTCCACAAACAAATTTATATACAAGTTTTCCAAGCATGTTTTGAATGAGTTCTCTGAGTTCTCCCACACTTATGAAGTGGTGGGCTAAGAAGTGAGCATGAGTTGGGTTTGGGTCCTTAATATGATGATGTGGACCCTAACTACAATACATGGCCACACTTTCTAATAAGACTCACACCATGCACTATTGTAAGTTCGAATTGATCTATCTCTAGATATTCTATTGGTACTCCAAGGAGTTAGAAATCTTATGGGAATAGAACCTTGGTTTATCATGCAAAAATCCTTGCTCTCTGAGAGTAGTTACAAGCCCATTGGACAATGAAGATTGTTAAATTAATGATAATTAAATCTAAAATAAATAATGAATTTGACATATTTTTTGCTATTGATTATTCATGATATTTCTATGGCTTATGATGATGTATATTTTGCAATTACTAAGATCAAATTGAAAATTCTCTTTATTAACAATCATTCTTAAGCTTATTGGGCAATTGATGTATATTCTCTATTTTTAGGCCATATTTGACAATTCGATTCAGTTGCATGACGCACTTCGAAAATGCTTCTTATCTAGTGTTGTATATGTCTTTTGATTGGTAAAGACATTTACACTTTTAACACATGAGGCACGAGAGAAATCTTTGCAAAAATAGTATGAATGCAAGCCTACTAAATGTTAGAGATATGATGGTAAGTCTAATATCATTTTTATAATGGGGAAATCTTTCCTTTAAAGACATGTTATATGGGGCGTTGAATCTCATGGAGATTCTCCACTATAATCAATGCCATATGCACATGATGCTTAATATGTTTTTCTTATTCATCTTAAGTATTTATAATAGTAAACTATATAGTAAATGCATTTTTCCAATGTATTATATTCTAAGTATATTCGTAAATATGTTTAATCAACGTTATAAAAATTTGACTTACGAATAACTTAGTGGGGTTTAATGTTTAAATTTTAGAATTTGACTTTTAATGCAAATTATGAAATTTCACTTCAAATCTAAAGGTTTTTAGGATCCATTTCATGTGAGATTTCATCTTAAGGATTGAATCTGAAGTATTAAATTACAATAACTAATATATTTCATTTTTATCCAACTCAATTCACCATGTATCCCAAGAGAATATATGCTAAACAAGTATACTCCAATACCAATAAGTTATAGTCCTTAAGGCACATTTCTAAATGTCCATCATAGGTTTGAGTCCTCAAACCCTAGGTATTCAACTCTTGCATCAATGCAAGCACTAAGATCTCCATGTTACATCAAGAACACAATAACCAAGTCTTCTTCTAAGCAAGACATCACACCAAGCTCAAGGATGATCAAGCTAGGATCTACATGATCTTCCCCTAGCCTCCATGCATCACATAAGAGAAACCTTTATATATACAATAGATGAGGGAGTATAACATAAAACAAGGACTTAAGTCCATACAAGTAACCAAAAAGGTGACCCCACATGTAGTGTTCTAAAATACAAAGATGTATAAGTGTCATATAGGGTTTATCCAATCCCCAAGATAAAACGACCTTAAATCATGATTCTCCTAGGGATCAACACCCCTCCTCCAAGATGGTGCACTCTCTAACAAGATGTTATTCTAATGCTCCTCTTCCACAATGGTATCCTAGTGCCCTCATGCAAGGCATTCCTCTAACTATGTGCCACATGTCCTCTTGTGTGCCTAATGATTCTCTCATTTGCACTAGTGTGATTACCATGCTCTAATGCTTCTCCTCAACATATGTGTATGAGTCCACAACCCACCTGCATAAAATAAGCTCCTCAACCCAAGCATCCTCAATTCAAGTGTACAACATCCAAAGTGTCTATCATATTGTCCCAATCTCCTAGGGCTAAGTGCCTAACACTCCTCTTAGGTAGATTCCACACCTAACCAAGCAATTGACCCCCACATTGTGTGCACCCAATGGGTTAGTAATCATGTCGATAACAACATCCTAGGTAAGAGTGTCATGTTAGCACTCTAATCAAGTTCAAGCATCCACTCAAATTGATCCATCCATATGTCCATAAAGTATCACCAAGAGACTAGTGTTGGGTGGAATTATTTTTGGAGTAACTCCAAGAGGTTGCACTTCCTCTTTACATGAAAATCAATTTTTGTAACACCAATTGACTCCCTCTGAATTTGCAACCTGTAACTCCAATGCCTCCACAAAGATGAAAGATTACTCCTCCATCATGGAAGAACATCATATCTACTACAAGAGTCATGCCCACAAGTACATTACCGCATAGCCTAGCATTCAAACAATCATTGCTCACAAAGGTGTGTGTCTCTCCAAGCAATCTGCAACTTGGCCTTTGGATGGTGAACATGCAAGGAAATTACAAAAAATCAACTTGGTTTACACCACCAAACCGAAATACTCCCTCTTCCCCTCTACCAGGGGCTCCAAAACAAACATGACCATTTCTTAAACTAAAGTAATCTGATCATGGTTCATTGTTTCCTACTAAACTCTAAAATCACTTCAAAAAAAGGAGGATATCAACAATAATCTATCAAAACTCTAGCATCCATAAAGCCATCCCCATGGGCCAAAATATTTTATCACCACATCAAGATCTATTTAGGACATGATGCAAAGATAATACATCTTCAACAAGACTAATGCAAGTGGATATGGTCTATAAAAAGACTCATCAATTTGAAATACAAGATTGTGGTAAGAGTAACAACAAACCATAAAGGGTCATCATCGAATTTTGAACATGAGAATCCCTCTCAGACACCTCAAAACCTTAGGAAACTGAAGCAACAACTAGGTCACCTCCCTCTTTCTAGGAGAATCCTAAGGCAAGAGTATCATCATAGCCAATTCCCTATTCTTAATAGAATCCAATAACCTTGTAACTAGTACTCATCACTACTCCCATCCATGCAAGCCTGGAATCAAATATTGATTCCACTACCATAGGACATTTTGAACCTATCTCCAAGTTAGATCTTCCACACCCTTATTCAATGCCAAATTCTATAAGACAAGAGAGTACACATAT
>ML829090.1:11689-23874 GCA_009831015.1 Picea engelmannii | reverse complement strand
TTAGGGACGTCTCCCTTGGACTAGCCCTCCTAAATAGAAAGAGCTCCCCATCGAGGTGACAGTGGGTGGGGAAGCTCCTGTTACGCCAGTTTCAAGCCCTGACTCAAGCTCTTTAGACCTTTCCTACAAACCGTGCGATAACAATACCCATTGAAAATAAATCCATTCCAACCACCAATAAAGTAGAACTACCACCAATCATAGGTGAGAACTCATTGACGTCCACCAAAACAAATCAACCACCACCACTAAAAATAAATACACACTAGCCATAAATAAGGAAGAACTACGACCTATCATAGTTAAGAACACATTGATATCCATTGGAACATATCAGCCACCTATCACAGGTCATCCTAGGCATTGCACCCATTGAAAATAAATCCTTACTAGCCATCAATAAAGTGGAACTATCACATATCACGGGTGATAACACACTAGTATCCAATGGAACAAATCAACCACCTATCATAGGTTCTCCTAGGCATTACACTTGCTAAAAATAAATCCATACCAACTATCAATAGAGGATATCTACCACCTATCACATGTGAAAACATATTCTCGTCAAAAAATAAACTAGGGTTTCAAAACATCCAACTCTTCATGAGTTTAGGTGCTCATCTCAAGCGCTTCACCACATCAAAACATCCAACCCTTCATGAGTACATGTGCTCATCTCAAGAACTCCACCACATCAAAACATCCAACCCTTCATGAGTGTAGGTCTCACCACCCAACAACCACTCCCAGGTTCAACAATTTAAATATCCAACCTTTAAATCAACAAGAAGGTAATCACATCCCAATCAACTATCATACCATGTTGAAATTTCAGAATTTGACTTTTAATGCAAATTATGACATTTCACCTCAACCTTGAGGTTTCTTGGATATATTTCATGAAAAATTTTAACCTTGGGGATGAATATGAAATATTAAAATATGGTAGCTATATTTCATTTCTTGTCAACCCAATTCTCTAGGAAACCCAAGAAAATAAATACCAAACAAGTGTAGTTGAATGCTAAAAAGTTGTGTCCATTAGGGACCACTTCCCAAGAAAATTACAAATTTGAAAATAATTTAACACGAGGTATTATTACAACATTAAATATGCTCCTTTATCTTCCAAATATGTGTTAAATCACTTAACCAATTCAACTCTATGTTTTGTCAAATCAACATGCATAACTAGGGATGAAATCTACTCAATCATGAAGGTAACATAAGCTAAATACATACATACATATATGTGTGTGTGTGTGTGTGTGAAGTATAAGTACAAAGCACAACTTTATCATGAAGACGATATGACTCAAGCTCTTCAAACTCTATCTAGGGAAATCATAGGAAAACCCTAGCCACCCACTCCTAGCTAGAAATCACTCCCAAACAAAGTTTTTCAATCCACTAAATATCCTCAACAAGCTAGTATCCACACTAACAAGTCCTCCTTGGCACATAGACCAAGCTTTTATCACACCTCTCCACACTAACACTTGTATTTCTTAAGGGTTACAAACCCTAGCCATGTTGCATCACACAAGTACATGGAAATATAACTCCATTATTAACATCCAAGTCTAAATGCCCATCCTATTATTCGAGTCCTCAAACCATAGGTCTTAACTCTTTCATCAACACAAGCACCAAAACCTCATTGTACGGTGTTTCCCTACCTCAAAGGTTTGATAATAGTGGAGGTCATTCAATGTAAGGTAGCTAGAGAGGTAGTGGGGGGGCCCAGAGGGCTTTATTTAATAATATAGTGGACCTAGTCCACCTTACATTGAATGACCTCCACTATTATCACTATGGGTCCACTATGGTAGTTAGATATAATAAATGTAAGAGGACTTCTTAGAAGGTTCTACTTCTAGAAGATTCCTCCTCTAGAATGTTCTTAGGTGATGGTAGCACTATATAAAAGGGTTCAAGCAATGTAATGAGACAGGAAGAGAATTATTGTATTTGGAGTGGTAGCTCAATAAGAGGATGCCCCCTCAAAGAGGCAAGTGAACAGGAGAGGATCTCTTCTATAATATGATCCATTGTACGGTGTTTCTCTACCTCAAGGGTTTGATAGTAATACATGAGATTTTGCATATTGTTCTTGTATGTCTATTGTGATATTTTGTATTCAGGTATTTGGTTTTTAACAAGTGGTATCAGAGCACTTTCCTTGGCAGACATTGTGGGCAAATATTTTTTATTTTTGCATTTTTTTTTTGTAACTTATTGTTTTATTTTTTGGGGTTTTTCATAACAAGATGTATTTTACAGGAAATGTGATGGCCCTAGTATTGAATCATTCATTAAAGAAAGAAAGTCAGCATGGGAAGAGAATTGGCTCCATTGGGTAGATCTCAAATTGCAAGGTGATGCTGCCATTTGGTGGAAATAGCTTGATTATAAGGATATGATGACACTCTCCAATGGAGAATTTGAAAAAATATTGTTAGACAAGTGGTCTCATGGAGAAAATAAGGATAAAGAGAGAACCAAGAGTTTATTTTCATGTGAAAAATCTATATTACAAGTTCATGGTTGTATTCATAAAGAAAATATCATTGTTTCTATTAACCCTAGTTGCATGCATAATTTTATCAATGTTCAGTTGGTTAATAGATTACAAGTTCCAATAAAGAATATTCAAAGCACAAAGGTTGAAGGTGAAAATGTTCAATTTTTTAAAGATTTGAAGATTACCATGGATAAATATGTGTTGCATTCAAATTTTTATGCTATGGATGTGGATGAAGTGGATATTGTTTTGGGATATCCTTGGATAGAATCAATGGGTACCATTAATATTAATGTGAAAAATAAGTTTTTAAAGTTGTGGTACAAGAAAAAGAAAATCACATTGCAGGATGTGTGTCTTAGTAAGAAATATGGACCCATGGAAGCTAGCAAAGAATTTATTGCCCAGTCTGAAGTTGAATCAAAGGCAGAGTCTAAAAAAGGAGATGAAGAAAAACTACAAGAAGGACATAATCAAGAAGCTAAGGAGGTCATTGACTCAAAGGCACAAAGTGTTGCAGATTTGAAGAAAAAAGAACAAATTCCTACATTTTTTGTATATCGTCATCCATATCATATAGAGACACAAAAGTCATCAAGGTAAGGGCATTTGCATCAACACATTTATGCACCAGCAGGGCACCAGATAGGAAACCGATCAAGAGGTGCATGGAGGACTACCGGCACTACGGGAAGAGCTCAATCTACAGAAACAATCCCATGGCAACCCCGACATGATGTAGAGAAAGATAAGGGTGGAAAGGTAGCAGATAGACATCATGTTCGACTTCCATTGGGATAGATGGATGGTCGTACTTGGTACCAGTTGGCTACATTGCTTAGCCGGTCATATTGTATGGTTTATTCTCATGTTTCGAGGATGAAACATGTGAAGGGGGATGGAATGTAGTATACCTAGGGAGGTAATATGGGGTACCTAGAGAGGTACCCAATATGAATGTAGTTATGTGTTATTAGTGGAAGTCATTTGATATATGGGAATGTGGTCATTCAATGTAAGGTGGACTAGGTCCACTATATTAATAAAGGCTCATTATGGTAGTTGGATGTAATAAATGTGAGAAGACTCTTTAGAAGGTTCCTAGGAGATAGGGAGAGCTATATAAAGAAGTGTAGGCAATGTGATGAAACATAGTGAAGAATATTGTGATTGTACAAGCAAGGATTGTTTGATGAGTTTTATCCTTCCATAAGAATTAATATATGGTGTTACCCTACCTCAAGGGTTTGGTAATAATAAAGTATGGTTTCTTCTATCTTGTTTT
Source organism: Picea engelmannii (assembly GCA_009831015.1). Classification (NCBI taxonomy): domain Eukaryota; kingdom Viridiplantae; phylum Streptophyta; class Pinopsida; order Pinales; family Pinaceae; genus Picea; species Picea engelmannii. The sequence continues at coordinate 20,062 of ML829090.1, read as the reverse complement.
GTGAATCTATTGTGTATTCAATATTTTTGGTGATTATATTTGTAGATATATTCATGTTCTTAACAAGTGGTATCAAATCACTTTCCTTGGCAGACATTGTGGGCAAATATTTTTTATTTTTGCAAAAAAAAAATTCGGAGAAGAAAAAAGAGGGCCACGACATTCCAGAAATTTTCGGTATATTTCTGTGAAAAATTTGCAGAAACAGGTTGTAGATCTGAGTTCCTCTCAGAAAAAACACCTAAGTTAAAAAACCAAATCGTCCGAAACAGAGTCCGGGAAGTCAAGATATTGAAGTTTTAAAATCTACAGTTTTTTAAGGTTTTTTCCGAGGACGGCGGCGCGATTTATTTATTTATTTATGTAGCAGCTGGAGGCTGAATTTTCCCAAAAAAATTATAGATCTGAGTTTCTCTCACAATTTCACCCAATTTCAAAAAAACAATCAGCCGAAACGGAGTCTGGGAAGTGAAGTTATGAGCATTTTAAATTCAACAAATTTTCAGGGTTTTTTCGGAAAACACCACGATTTTCTGCAGTAAGTTATTGTTCCATTTTTGGGGTTTTTTCGTGATGGTTGTGGGACTGAAGAGTTCATAGGGTGATCAGATGACTATTTCCTCTCAAACCCTCAAGGGAATTCTTGAATAATTCAAATCCAAATTGTATGACACATTGGATGCTAGATTGCATGACTTTGTAAATGGCCTCAATGATAGTTTCCGTAGTATTCAAGATTCATTGGATAACGTGAATAAGATATTTCTTATGGAGGACATCGGGGATGAATATAATCAAGAAATATGTGCTTGGTATGATTTTGAGGCCGATTGTGATGATCGGTATATGGATAGTTGTCATTTCTGGGATGAAAACCACTTCCATATTTTATTTGATGACTATAATCCACCTTCTGTAGAGAGCATCAATGTGACAAATCGAGAGCCAATGATTATTACCAGTGTTCATCCTGCATATTCTACAGTGGTATTATTCCTTCCAGATTTTTCTACGACCCTTTTCCACTATGTGGATGGATCTTTTTATTTGGATCCACATGATAGGTGTCAGTCTTGGGAGCATCATTTTGAGTTGGTTATTGGGTTCCAAAATCTTCCACGGGGAGTTCACATGATCACTTGGACATGGGACCTGGGCTTACAATGGTGGTTGGACTACTTCAGCATGGTGGCTTTCCTTTCTACATGGGACCTTGGTTCTTCAGTCTTCTTCAGCATTATGGTCCACAATTATCCATGGGACCCTGGTATATGGTTGTACATCAAGTGTTGAGGACAACGTTTTCATAAGGGGGATGGAATGTAAGGTAGCTAGAGAGGTAGTGGGGGGGGGTCCAGAGAGCCCATAGTGATAATAGTGGAGGTCATTCAATGTAAGGTGGACTAGGTCCACTATATTATTAAATAAGGCCCACTATGGTAGTTAGATATAATAAATGGGTAATTAGATATAATAAATGTATGAGGATTTCTTAGAAGGTTCTACTTCTAGAAGATTCCTCCTCTAGAATGTTCTTAGGTGATGGTAGCACTATATAAAAGGGTTCAAGCAATGTAATAAGACAGGAAGAGAATTATTGTATTTGGAGCGGTAGCTCAATAAGAGGATGCCTCCTCGAAGAGGCAAGTGAACAAGAGAGGATCTCTTCCATAATAGGATCCATTGTATGGTGTTGCCCTACCTCAAGGGTTTGATAGTAATACATGAGATTTTTCATATTGTTCTTGTATATCTATTGTGATATTTTGTATTCAGGTATTTGGTTCTTAACAACAAGAGCCTTAAGATAAATCATCATCACCTCCACTATGATGTTCTTCTCTAGGGTTTACTTGCATAACTTCACAAACCCTAGCATCTCACAAGATAAATCTCTCCAAGAACATCCCAAGTGCCTCTCTCTCTCTCTCTCTCTCTCTCTCTCTCTCTCTTAGGGTTTACTCACTAACCCTAGCATCTTGCTTCCTACAAGACTTCTCAAGACAATTACACATACATAGTACAATGGTCATGATGATTACAAGAGATATGTCCTCCCTTTATATATATTATAGGTGAAGGAGTGTAACATAAAACAAGGACTTATGTCAATATAAGTAACCAACAAGGAGACCCCACATGAAGTGATCTACGATACAAGGATGTACAAGTGTCATACTATGGTTTATCCAACCCCAAAAATGAAATGCTCTCCAAGCATGATTGTCGTAGGGATCAATGCCCCTTCTCCAAGATGATGTGATCTAAAAAAATATGTTAGTACAATGCCCCTCTTCCATGGTGGCATCCAAATGTCCTCATGCAAGACATTCCTCTAACAGTGTGCTACATGTCCTCTCACGTGACCAATGATACTCTCATGTGTGCCAATTTGATTACCATGATCCAATTCTTCTATTGAACATATGTGTTAAGGTCCAAAACCCTCCTCCATGAATTATTCTCTTCAACCCAAACATCCTCAAGTCAAGTGTCCAACCTCCAAGGTGTCTATGAAATTGTCTCAAGTTCCTAGTTCTAAGTGCCTAGCACACCTCCTCCTAAGTAGGTTTCACACCTAATCACGCAACTGAATCCTTGCATTGTGTGCACCCAATGGGTTAACCCATCATGTTGATTAGGATAACAACCTCCTAGGTAAGGGTGCCATGCTAGCACTCTAACTAAGGTCAAACATCCACCAAAGTTCCATGAAGCATCTCCAAGGGACTAGTGTTAGGTGAAAACACTTTTGGAGTAATCCAAAAAGCTAACAGTTAGCAACTTGGAAAATTAAAAAAAAAAAACTCATGAACAAATTAGCATTTATTAAAAAATGTAAAATGATTCATTTTTATATTAAAAAGTATTTTTTCTCGATTTTCAAGGAATCGTTTTTCTTAAAAAGACATTTTTTCTAATGTACAAAAAAAAAACTATTTTTTATTGGAAATTTTTCAAGAAGGGAAAAAAAATCAAAATTTCCTCTTCTTTTTTAAATAATGATTGATTTTTCTACTCTGGCTTGAACTCTACTTAGTCCATATAGGTACAAATTGGATAAATGCAAAGTGTAACTCCTTACACATCACTAATAACATTAATTTAACAACTTGAGTGGGCCTAATGGTTAAAAACATGTGTTTCCTCCTAGGAGGTCGCTGGTTCAAATCTAGAGGGGGGTAGGGTATGTACACATTTGTATACTTTAGCAGTCAAATTGTTGTGTGAAGGGGGTCCCTTGTCCCACAAACAAGAGAGTTTAATACACCAATTCAGTGTCTAGCTTAGTTGTGGCCTTAAATTAGATTATTATTATTATTAGAAAATACCACATGAAAATCATAAAAAAAAATTCCAACATCATGGTATTGACGCAACATGCTTACATAACATGACATCTATTCTCAACATATAACATAACCTCTATTCTCAGCATAAAACTTGTAATTATATGACAATTGTACAAATGTTTTTAAATCATTGCACACCATCTAAAGGATGTTTTAGAGATACTTGGGATTCATAAATATGAAAGATTTTTTTTCACCAATGCCATGGTATTGACACAATAATCACACTTCCATGCTTACATAACATAACATCTATTCTCAACATATAACATGACCTTTATTCTCAATATAAAACTTGTAATTAGATGGAAATTGTACAAATGTTTTTTTAATCATTGCACACCATCTAAATAATGTTTTAAAGATACTTGGGATTCATAAATATGAGAGTTTTTTTTTCACCAACATCGTGGTATTGATGCAATAATCACACTTCCATGCTTATATAACATGACATCTATTCTCAACATATAACATGACCTCTATTCTCAACATAAAACTTGGAATTAGATGGCAATTGTACAAATGTTTTTTAATCATTACATACCATCTAAAGAATGTTTTAGAAATACTTGGGATTCATAAATATGAAAAAATTTGTTTTTCACCAACATCATGATATTGGCGCAATAATCACACTTCCATACTTACATAACATGACATCTATTCTCACAATATAACATGACCTATATTCTCAACATAAAATCTTTTATTATTGTGGCATTAAGGTTTGCATTGGCAAACGCCAAGTTGGGCCTTGTGGGTTGCCATCTCTACCATATCCAACATTCATTTTAACATGACCTATATTCTCATCATATAAATTTTTTGACATCTATTCTCAAAATATAACATGACCTATATTCTCAACATAAAATCTTTTATTATTGTGTCATTAAGGTTTGCATTGGCAAACGCCAAGTTGGGCCTTGTGGGTTGCCATCTCTACCATATCCAACATTCATTTTAACATGACCTGTATTCTCATCATATAATTTTTTTATTGTTGTGACATCTAAGACTTTCTCATCCTATAATCTTTTAAGACTTACATTGAGAAACGTCAAGTTTGAGCTTGTGAGAAAAAACATCTGGACACTTTTCCTAAGGTTCTTTATCTTTATTATTACATAATAATAATAATAATATTAAAGATAGATTATAAATCTCTTCATATTATATTTTAAATTGATAATTATTTTTAATGATTAATGATTTTAATGATTAATGATTTGTTTAAAAAACTTTATATCTTGTGAGTTCAATTTCAATTTAAGGAATTTTATGAATATGGTTAGTTCAACAATTGGATCTTAATTTTGAATATCATTGAGTTCACATGAAACTTTAAAAGTAAAGTTCAAAGTTTACAAATGGTTAGGCACAACTTTTGGCTTGGATAATGCTTTAACAACTTTCACGAGGTTCATCACTAACATTCTTTGACCTCATTTTTTACTAAATTGTTTTTATTTTTTTATATTTTTATGATATAATTTTAATTAATAAGAAAATTTTCTAAAGCATCTCTAAGATGTTAGTGTTATGGTGGTGATCTTGTCTTATTTCTATGTAAGTGACCCTCTAAAATTAATGATATGTGTTAGAGTGCATACATACAAAGTAAGTATAGTTAAAAGTAGATCTTGTTTTCTTCATGTTTCAAAGGTTTCTCTAGGAGAGTTAGTATAAGGGTTTTGAGCGACGGATGAGTTCCAAGCTCAAGTTCCCTTGCCTATTTATTTATTTTTCAAAAAAGGAGAATATATATATATATATATATATATATATATATATATATATATATATATATCCAACAGTTAGTTGAAGTGGTTTGATTTGTCATGTCAAAGCCACATTGAGTGAGGAGATCACGAGGTTGAATCCACTTGAGTCTCTCGACGTTGGGTGTACATGTTGTCTACCAATAGTATTTACCTTGGGTACCATTCACGAAATGTGAGGGAATTCCTTCAGGGTTTCCCTAAGAAAATGTTCCATGGATATATATAAAATTAACCTCACTAGGTTAGGTCAAGTGATTTTTTCAGTTTTTGGGTTACTAAGAAAGTGTTTACAACATGCTTGGTGGTGTTTCATGTGAAGTGAGGTGCATGGCATGTTGATTACCCTTGGTTGTTCCATGATGGACATACAAATTGAAGGCAATATACTCTTGAATTTATATACCTCAACTTGATACTTATGTGGCATACTTCCTTAGGGCATTGGAGCCCTATGTGGTTTAGTGACTTTCTTCTAACCCAAATTGAAAAGTGGTGCTCCTAAAATCACCTTCATTTTTTTCAAGGTTAAAGTTACAACATTTTTCAACAATGGCCTTAAATCGTGGTAAAGTTGTGAACATAAACCTTAAAAAAAGTGGTGCTCCCAAAGTCATCCTTTTTATTGGGGGGGGGGAGAAGGGGGGTTAAAATTACAAAAAAATTCAACCATGGCCTTAAATCCCTATAACATTGTGAACAAAAACTTTAAAATCAACCCCTGAATCGAAAGTGAATGCTTTCATAATCACCCATTTTTCTTTTTAAGACTAAATTTGCAACATGTTTGCAATCACGGCCTTAACGATCAGAACCATTGTAATATTCCAAATGCTTAAAATATCATAACATAATAAAAGTACACACCATGTACAAAATGTGAGTGTGGAACACAACTCCAAGATAGATAAGTTTATACAATAACTCCTTAAAGAATAGGATAAACTCCTCCAAATACACAATTACCTTCATACATCACAATTCACCTCTCACCAATAATGAATACACGATATCTACATATACATATTCACATTTACATATGAGGCCCCTTTACTATTAGGATGACCCTATTATATATATATTTACACATTACATCATGTACATTTATCCCCATATATTCCCCCCCCCTTGGGGTCATATCATATATGTTTAGCCCTATATATGCCCCGCTTGGGTCATAACATAGTACCCTCCTTCAAAAATCTTTGTCCTCAAAGATTTTCAATCAAAGGCTTCACATGTGATGAAACCAAGTAATATTATTTTCTTATGTTCATGATTTTTTATTTCCATTGATGATGATCCATCCATCCAAAATCAATTATTTTCGGTCGTAATCATTGGTGGCTAGTTGTTGCATAATTTTATTTCCCTTGATTCCATGTATTGTTATTGAAGCTTCTCTAATTTGTAGTAGATGTTGGTCTATGATAATATATTTTTGAATAATGGTTTTGTGATGCCTTGTTCTATGAATATTTACAATTATGTCATCTTCTACCTTGATAATGTTGATATCAACCTTCTTGTCTTCCTTGAAATCTTTCCTGGTAATGAAGGTGTCGATATTATTTCACATTTGACAGTTTTCCTTCACTTTGCACACACATTTAATCTATATTATTTTCAGAGAAAATGGAATCCTCTATCATCATTGCTTGGTCTTTGATTACTCGAGACTTGGAGATAATACCATCATATTTGGCATGTACATCCTCTAGATGAAGTTCAATTTCTTTAAGTATGTTTTGGTGACTTTCTTGAATCTCATCTTCTTTCTCCTTTTGAAGATGCAATGTCACCTCATTTATCAAATTCAGACGTCCTTCAATTCTATATTTCATTTTTTATTTTACCTCATCAATATTTAGGGATTCTTCAATCTTTTTGCAAATTTCTTCTTCAAGTCTTTTGGTAGATTCTTCATCCAAGATCCTTGTTTCTTCTTGATTTTGATAATTCTTATTTTCTTCTTTCAATATCTAAACATCATCCAATAGTTTTTTATTATGGTTTCGTAATCTACAAATATCATCATCTTTCTTTTTCGATTATTCCCTTGAATCATTCTTTTCCCACTTTGCTTTGCTACTATTTTCTTGTTTTAAGTTCTTAACATACTTGATGAGTGATTCATCAAGGGATTGCATCTTGGTGAACTCATCATTTTTATTTGTAATATATTTTCTTAGCTCTTCATTATCCTTTTGAAGTTTAGAGACATTTTCTTTTGGTTTCTTTAATTCAACTTGAATTTTATGCATCTCCTCCATTTTTTTTTAATCTTTGATCCATTTATTGGAGAAGAGTTCTTCCAATTTTTCCCATGTGGAGTAGAGTCTAGTATCTTCATCAAAGATATTCCTCAGGATTGATAATTTTTATCATCAGTTTTATTTATCATTCTCAACCATTCCTTAGGATTGATTTCATCTTTATCTTCATCTCCCCTAAAGTGGGGTATTTCCATTGGTTCTTAATTGAGGTCTAACCCCAACCCTCAACTTACAACCTCAATATATTAAGGATAATGATATAAAATAGGTATAAACCCTTTTCCAATATATTCTTCTATGTTTTCTCTTTCCAATGCTCTTTGAATCAACTCAATCGAACATTTTAATCAAAAGTTATGATAGTTTTAAGTGAACATACCTTTGAAACCCTGATTTGGAGTTTGTCCTTCTGGCCAACCTTCCTTTTGATGCATTTATGAAATTTTGGCCCTTATAAATATGGAATTTCATCTTGTGGTACTCTAATATCTGCTCTTTACAATGCCATAGGTATGACCAAAATTTGAAATGCCAAGTGAAATTTATGATAAATTTCCCAAACCTTGTTATTTGGACTATTTTGGAGAGAAAACTTGTACAAAATGTCACACGTCCAATATTTGATAACTGATTCTAAAATTTGTACCATAAATACTATGGACTTTCCTCTTTCAAATGAAACTAGTCTCAAGGAATTTGGATCCTCTCTGGAGAAGATATGATTGTTTTACCTATAACACTTGTTTGGGACTAGTTATAGAACTAGTAAAAAACCCTATCTTCCACAAGGTATATCTCTGAAAATATAATTGCCCAAAACCTAAAATTTGTACCATGGGTACCTCTCTATTTATTATAAATAACCTCCAAGTTTCACTATTTTAAGTGGCCCCAAAAAACATTATAGAGAAAATTCCAAGATGACTTGCTTGAGGAAGAAAAACCTAGGATCGATGCTCT